>VMDO01018994.1:0-40755 GCA_007922755.1 Pedetes capensis | reverse complement strand
TAAATATGAAATTTGAAGAGTAAAGCATTTCTAAGTTAAGCTGCTAAACTGTAACACCGTCCCTCTAGTAAAGGAATGTACAGATTTTGAACAATTCCATAGCAGCAGAGTGTGCACTCAAGAGAACACAAATTATATTGGCTCCTTACGGCAAAATACAAGTATTAAGAAATAGGATTTCCTTACCTTTCTTTGACTATATAACTGTCAATACAAGAAGTTGTTTGTTTTTTTAAATGTGAACTTATTTGAAATGCATAAAAATGTAAGAATGTACAATATACATACATACCACCTAATGGGGTCAAATGAGTGCCTTTTGATTAGACATACAAAGATGTCTCAAGGCACTTAAGGGGTTAAGACACAATGCATGCATTCCTTTACATCAAGTATGTGAAATCACATGATTTGGAATAAGTCAACCTTATGATAAATATAAGTTACATTATTAAATCGAAGAAAATTTGTAGATTCATATTTATACTTTCTATAAGATGCTGGTAAATGGACAATGTGCAGCATTTCCTGGGAATAGCAAATTCCACTTTTCTTCTTCCAAACAGCAGGTCTCTACAGGGGGAGTGTAGGGAAAGATGTGCTGCATCCATAGGCAGTGTATTGGCTAATATTGAGAATGATATTGCTAAAATTTTAAAAATAAAATCTGGTAATCAGTACAGTAAGTACATAAACCACTGGAAAAGACCAGAGCTGATTCCTGATGTTTACTTCTTTTTGCTTTCAAGATATAGGTGTGTAACAGAGATGATGAAAATTCTGAGCCTTGTTTGTGGCAAATCTACCAGAAGGGGACTGCATGGCACCACCACAAAGTTTCATAAATTACCCTGAACATACTCAGTTATTTACTATTTGTTTGGAGCAATGCATGAAATAGTCTTCAAACACATGAGTCATAGATTTTGAAAGAGTGATTTTTTTAAAACATAAAGTGCAACAGTGCTGAAGTTTTCAGTTTTTCTGAGTTCTTCTTTTTTTTGTGTGTGAGATGCCACTTCCTGCAAGCAGTGTTATGGCACAGTAAGTATAATGAAAAGCAGTTTTCCAACAAACATCCCAGACCTTTTGTTTTCTTATTTATTTGATGTCGTTAAGGGTTTAACAAAGCCTTCTTCATAAACTTTCAAAATAGCTTCACATACAAATCTGTATTGACTCTGAAAAATAAAATAAAAAAACCAGAATGATCAGTAAACTCAGAAAACCAAACAAAAACAAAAAAAGACAAACACCTCACCTGGCTTGCTTCTAAAAGAAAATATAAAAATAAAATAGCACAAAAGCATTATTATTTTTTTTACCAAAATATGGGCAAGAAATAAAGAAGTCTGACATTATACTTTGTTCGCAAAACTCATACCTTGCTTGTAGGAGTGTTAAAATATCGCAACTTCTATAAAGAGAAATTCGAAAGCATCTAATGAAATCACATTAATTTAACTTCTGACCCAGTAATCCCACTTTTAGGAATCTATTCAAAAGACAAACTAGAAAAACAAACTGAAAACACATATTTACTTCTTAATTATTTATAATAACAAAAAATAGTAACAATGCAAACAGTGATCAATAAGGTGAGTAATCTATGGCATGCCATTGCAATGGAATATTATGATAGCTAAGAAAAAAAGGAATAACAGTCAATAGACTACTACAGAATGCTTCCAGGATATTTTGTTAAGCAAAAAAGGGAAGGTATATAAAGTATATGCAATATATTATCATTGGAAAAGGAGGGAGAAAGGAGCAGCAAGGATTAGAGACTGGACATCATTAATACATCATTCTTTTACGGATTTTACTTTGGAACTCTGCAAATATTGTTGTAAAGTATCAAAACGCATCTACATGTGTATCTAGTTCATGACATAACCACATTGAAAGGAGTTATCTCAAGGGACCTTTTTAATTTTTTTAACAGTACCAGGGGACTGAACCAAGGACCTCACACATATTTTGCATATGCTCTACAACTGAGCTGCACCCTCAGCCGTTTTTTTTTATTGACACGCCATCTTGCTAAGTTACGTAGGGGGCCTCTTGCTTGCGATCCTCCTGCCTCCAACTTCTCAGTTGTTGGGGTTACAGATATGTCCACCAATGCCAGGTCAAGAGACTTTAAGACAGTAATCTGACTACCTTTCATAGATACACCTGAAGGTCAAAAAGAACTGTGGAAAAATTGAAAACTCTTTTAGTAACCATGCCTGCAGTGGTAGCCCTGTGGCATTCAATCCCGTCAGATCTCAGAAGCTAAGCAGGGTCGGGCCTGGTTAGTATCTGGATGGGAGAGTTAGTACCTGGATGGGAGACCACCTGGGAACACCGGAAGCTATAGGCTTGGGAGAAGGACCTGGCAAGCCCCTCCCAAAAATCAATCTGCCATTAAAAACCCTATGAACAGCAGAGAAGCACTGACAATAGTGTTTCCCCTGTTGTACAGAGGGTCGCTACAGACTCCATGGCACCCAACAACAACAACATTTAGTAACCATACTATTTATGATGGTAATGTTGCTATTGTCATGCTGAAACTGTGGCTACATAGTGTAAAATAAAACAAAGAGTACTTGTGATAGTCTTTCACAAGGATAGTCTTTCACAAGTAAGAGAACCAGTATTCTCATTAAAGAAAACAGGGATATAACGATATAAGATAAAAGAGATTTAAGTGAAAACACCATGCTCTTGAATCAGCATTAATTCATGATATATGTATTTTCCTAGCTCTGGCAATGAAATATTTCTAGAAACAAATACAACTCAACAACAATAAAAACCTCCAGGGCTTAGAAGGTGGTACCTAAAATCATTTTTCAATAAAAAGAACTAGGCTGGGTTTGGGATTGTCTGCTTGTAATTCCAGCACCCTGGAAGCTAAGGCAGGAAGATTGATGCAAGTTCCAGTTCAGCTTGGGCTACACAGTCAGACCCTGTCTTAAAAAAATCAATTAATCAGCTGGGCGTGGTGGCACACGCCTGTAATCCCAGCGACTTGGGAGGCAAAAGCAGGAGGATTGCAAGTTTGAGACTAGAAGCAGTAATTTAGCAAGACCCCTTCTCAAAAAGTAAAACAATGGGCTGGGGGTGCAGCTCAGTGATCCAGCACTTTCAGAGCATGCAAGCATGAGGCCCTGGGTTCAACCCTTAGTACTGGGGGAAAAAAAAAATTCCAGCTAATAAATGAAGAAAAACAATTAGAATATCATCATTTTGCAAACCCAGTGATTTAGTGGATACAAACATCAATCAAACAAGAATGATCTTTTTGTGCTAAAATCACAAAAAGAAAGAAAATCAGACATGTCCTTTTTGAAGAAATACGCTATCTAAGCTGCTAAAGCCTACTGATACATTGATCACTTTTAGGAAATACAGACATTACCACCTTGAGGATGTCAATCAATAAAATCTAGACTCTGGGAAGTAATATGGAGATAACCTGGTATATTCATCAAATAAATTGCAAGAAAAAGACATGAAATGGAGGAGGAAGCTTTCATTTAAAAGAGATTCAGGAGACATATGATCTAATCAAAATGTGTACACCATATTTGAATCTTGACTTTAAACACATTGTAAAAATAAAATCTCATTATGAATGTTACGATCCAGCAACTCCTCTTCTTAGAATATGTCTAAAAGAAGTAAAAATGGGGTACTGAAGAAATATTTTATATACCCATGGTCATGGCAGTATTATTCACAGTAGCCAAAAGATGGAAACAAGTCATATGTATACTGATGGATAAATGGGTAAATGAAATGTAGCATATACATACAATGGAATATAATTGAATCTTGAAGCGGAAGGAAATTCTGACATATGCTACAACAACAGTGAACCTTGATGAAATTAAGTGAAATAAGCCAGTGAGAAAAAGACAAATATTGTACAATTCTAGTTATATAACACATATAAAAGTAGTCAAAGAGAAAGAAAAGGGAGATGTGCTTACCAGGGGTTAGGGGTAGGGACACACGAGGAGTTATTTCATGGGTATAAAGTTTTGGTTTTTGAAGATGAAAAAGTTCTAGTATTAGTTGTAAAACAACGTGAATATACTTAACATTACTATTGTATGTTACTTAAAATTGTATACTTAAATTGTATACTTAAAAATGGTACAAATATAAGTTTTATTATGTGTATTTTATCATAATTAAAGAGAAAAAAATTCCTCTTATTTAAGAATATAGATACAAATCTTAAGAAAAGGCCAGGAAACCAAATAAAGAAACATACAAAAACAATTATATATTAGGTCGAAGTGAGATTTATTCCAGGAATCCAAGGTCAATTTAACATTCAAACAATATATACCACATTAACAGAATAATAATAATGACCTTGTAAATGGAGAATCCTAAGAAATTCATACACCACACACACACACACACACACACACACGTCCACACACAACTATTGGTTAATAAATGATTTCACCAAGGTGTAGGATACATGATCAATATACAAAATCTATTTGATTTCTATCCCCTAAGCAATGAACAAGGATGGGGTTTAGCTCAGTTGGTTGAGTGCTGTTCTGCACACACTGAGGACTTGAGTTTGATCCCTTGTACCACAAAAACAGGAGAAGGGTGTGGCAATCCACGCCCAGAGTAATGCTGAAATAAGCAGCCATTGAAAACTCTATGAGGGTTGCTATGCATTGGACCTAACTGGAAGGCACCTAACAACAAGAAGGAATGAACAGTTCTAAAATAAAATTAAGTAAATAATTCCATTCACAATAGCATCAAAAGCTAAAATATTCAGGAAAAGAAGTATAAGACTTTTATGTTGAAAACATCACTAAAAAAAATTAAAGACCTAAATAAACAGAAGGACAATCCTGTGTCTGTGGTTTGGAAGATTTAGCATACACAATCCCTGTGAAATTGCAGGTTTTTCTTTTTTCATTTTTAAATTTTTTGGAGAAAGCACAAACTGATTCTAAAATTCACATAGAAATTCAAGGGACGTGGAACAGTGAAAATAATCTTGAAAAAGAGCAGACCTGAAGACTTATATTTCCCGATTTTAAATTTTACAAAAAGGTTTCTTAAGACAGGATGGTAATAGCATAGGAAGAGATACACAGATCAATGGAATAGAATTTAAAGTTCAGAAATAAGTGCTTACATTTTGGTCAATCTATTTTTTTTCCTTTTTTTCCTCCAGAAATGTTATTTTATTGGTAATTTCTAGTGTCCAACTTAATGGATCTCATGACATTTCCATACATGCATTTCACTGTACATTCCTGTGTTCACAGCCCCCATTACCTTCTCATGACCCCCTTCCTCAAGCCCTTTCCCCCAACAATGGTTCGCTTTCTATGTGTATGTCTTTTTGTGAATATATCCATCGATATATGTACATCCCGATTTTGCTTTAGGGGCAACATATATGATATTTTTCTTTTCTCCCATTACCCTTTCTTCTTGCTCCCTCCTCTTTTTCTTTAGTCCTTTATCTTTTCCCTACATAACCTTCTTCTACTTTCATGACCTCTTTGTTTTAATAATGAATACATATTGAAGTCTTTCAGATTCAACAACAACTAACAACAAACAACAATATCACCATATGAGAGAAAACATGAGGTATTTGTCTTTTTGGATCTGGCTTATTTTACTTAAAATGATGATATCTAGTTCCATCCATTTTCCAGCAAATGCCACAATTTTGTCCTTCTTTATGGCTGAATAAAACTCTATAGTATATATATACCATATTTTCCTTATCCACTCATCTGTTGATGGACACCTAGGTTGATTCCATACCTTGGCAAGTGTGAATAATGCTGTAAGACACATGGATGAGCAGATATCTCTGTGGTATATTGACTTATATTCCTTTGGATATATACCCAGGAGTGGTATAACTGGGTGATATATTAATTCTATTTTTAGTTTTTTGAGGAACCTCCATACTGATTTCCATAATAGCTACACTAATCTGCATTCCCATCAGCAGTGTAGTAGAGTTCCTTTCTCCTTGCTCCTCACCAGTATTTGTTGTTGTTTGTTTTGGTGATGCTAGCCATTCTGGGCCTACAGCCGTACCACTGTGACATCCAATCCTATCAGATCTCAGAAGTTAAACACAGTTGGGCCTGGTTAGTACTTGGATGGGAGACCACCTGGGAACACCAAGTGCTGTAGGCTTGGGAGAAGGACCCGGCAACCCACTCTCATAAAACAATCAGCCATTGAAAACCCTATGAATAGCAGAGAAGCACTAACAATACCGTTTTGCCTATTGTACGTAGGGTCACTATGAGTCGGACACCTACTTGATGGCACCTAACAACAACAAGCCATTCTGAATAGGGTGATATGGTATCTGAATACAGTCTTGATTTGCATTTCCCTCACAGCAAAAGATGTTGGATATTTTTTCATATGACTGTTGGTCATATTTCTTCTTTTGAAAAGTCTCTGTTCAGATCTTTTGCCCATTTTTTGATTGGATACTTTGCTTTTTGGGGGCTTAATTCTTTGAGCTCTTTATATATTCTAGACATTAGTCTCCTGTCTGATGTACAGCTGGCAAAGATTTTCTCCCATTCTGTAGGCTATCCCTTCATTCTGATAATTGTGTCCTTTGTGTGCAAAACCTTTTTACTTTTGTGCAATCCTATTTGTCAGTTCTTGCTATTGTCTCCTACACTAGTGGGGTCCTATTCAGAAAGTCTTTGCCTATACTTATGTCCTGAAGTATTTTCCCTATGTTTTCCTTTAGCAGTTTCAAAGTTTCTGGTCTTAAATTAAGGTCTTTGATCCATTCTAAACTGATTTTTGTACAAGATGAGAGAGGGATCTAGTTTCAGTCTTCTGCTTGTGGACATCCAGTTCTCCCAACTCCATTTGTTGAAGAGGCTGTCTTTTCTCCAACTTTTGGCACCTTTGTCAAATATTAGGTGATTATATCTACATGGGTTTATTTCTGGATGTTCTGTTCTGTTCCATTGGTCTGTCAGTTTTTGTGCCAGTACCATGCAGTTTTTGATACTATGGCTTTGTAGTATAATTTGAAATTGGGATTTGTCATGTTCCCTGAATTGTTCTTCTGCTCAGGATTGCCTTAGTAATTTGGGGTCTTATTTGCTTCCATATGAATTTTAGGGTAGTATTCTCTCTCTGTGAAGAATGTCATGGTCAACTTATTTTTGAAAATGGGCCTGAGATAACTGGATATGTAGATGCAAAACATATCCAAAAATTAACTCAAAATGGACTACAGTTCCAATTTTGAGAGATAAAACTACAAAGCTCTTTAGAAAAAAACCAGAGAAGTAAATCTTTGTGACTTTGGTTTAGGCAATGATTTCTTAGCAATACCAATAAAGACACAGGCAATAAACTAAAAACAGACACACTGGATTTCATCAAAATCACAAATGTTTGGGCTTAAAATGATATAATTAAGAAAGTGAAAAGATAAAATGGAAGAAAATATTTGCAAATCATAGATTTCATAAAGAATGTTTCTAGAAAATACAAACTCAACAATAAAATGAAAACCCAATTTTCTTTTTTTTAGTACTAGCGTTTGAACTCAGGGCCTTGTGCTTGCATGTTTTGCAAGTGTTGTATCACTGAGCTGCACCCTCAGCCCATTTTTTTAATCTTTGAGACACGGTCTCGCTATGTTATACAGACTGCCTCTGGTTTGAACTTGCAATCCTCCTGCTTCTGCCTCCCGAGCCCCTGTGATTATAGGTATGCGCCACTCCGCCTGGCTGAACACCCAATTAAAAATTGACAAAAGATATGGATAAGTCGTTCTCCAAAGAAGACATAGATGGCCATTTATCACATTAAAAGATGCCTGACATCATTAATTGCTGTTGTTGTTGATAGATGTCATTCAGTCAGGACCGATTCATAGTGACCCTATGTACAACAGAACCAAACACTACTCAACACTGAAAGTGCTGCATCTGATATTCATAGGGCTTTTGATGGATGACTCTTTTGGGAGTGGGCTGCTAGGTCCTTCTACCAAGCCTATAGCAACCAGTATTCGCAGGCAGTCTCCCATCCAAATACTAACCAGGCCTGACCCTAATTAGCTTCTGAGATCAGATGAGATCACATGTCAGTGTGGTATGGCTATAGACCATTAATTATTAGGAGTACACAAATCAAAGTTACAATGAGATCCACTTCATAAGTACAGAATGTAAATCAAACAAACAAAAACCCTCCCAAACCACATAAGTTTTGATGATGTTGCAAAAATGGAATCCTCATATACCATTATTGGAAATATAAAATAGTGCAGTAGGATGTAGATGTAGCTCCATGGTTGAGTATTTGTCTAGCATGAGCAAAGACCTTGGTTCCTCAAAAGGCTAAACACAGAATTATCATATGACTCAGCAATTCTACTCCAGGATATATCCAACAAAAACGAAAACATACGTATACACATAAATGTTCATGGAATAGCCAAAAAGTGGAAATAATCCAAATGTCTACCATTGGATGAATGAACAAAATGTGGTAGAACCATACAGTGGGATATTATTAATAAAAAGAATAAAGAAAGTACTGATACTTACTATACTATGAATAAACTGATTAATTTTTGCATAGGCTGGGAATTAGGGAGTATTAAGAAAGATATCAGAGGTAATGGGAATAATTGCTTAATGAGTGTGGAGTTTCTCTTGATGAAAATGTTCTAAAATTAGATACAGTGATGACTAATAACCTCCATGATACACTAGAACCACTGAAATGAACACTTTATTTTTTATTTTTACATTATTTGGGGGTTGAATTCAGGGCCTTGCATGTACTTTGCAAGGGTTCTACCACTGAGCTGCATCTCAAAACCCTTTTTAAAATTTATTATCTTGAGACAGAATTTCAAGTTACACAGGCTGCCTCTGTCCTCACACTTGTGATCCTCCTGCCTCTGCTTTCTGAGTTGCTGGGATTACAGACATATGTCACCATGCTTGGCTGAACTGAATACTTTAAAAGGGTGAATTTTATAGTATGTAAATTTTGTTTTATTAAAGCTGTTCTAAAATTTAAAAATCATGATTTTTATGAAACTGGAAACATTATTTAGTAATATTGAGAAATTATTGTTAATTATATTTAGGTGAGATAACGGTATTTTTTTGTTTCAAAGAAAAACAATTGTTATCTTTTAGAAATACACACTAAAATACAGACAAGATGATAGGACATCTACGATTTGTTTCAAATATGGGAAAGTGGGTAACTATAGATGACATCTTTGGTGTGAGTACTCATAAGATATTTATTATATTACCTTATCAACTTCTGTGTAAGTTTGAAATTTTTATAACTAAAAGCTAAGAAAACGAAAAGCATTTACTCTAGCACATAGGTCAATCAGGTTCAAGTAATCTTGCTGCCACCAACAATGTTAATATTTCACAGTTGTTTAATTAATACTAAAAATAATGTTAACACCAATTCTAAAATTCCACAATTCTTCTTTTGATTCCTGGAGCATAACTAAGAGTCAGTGGAGAATATCACAAATAAGTAGCTTAATTTCTACGATTTTTGTTATTGCAATTTAAGATCTTACATAAAAATGAAAGGAATTCCATGACTGTTTCACTGAAAGGATGCTATCAAGATTCTCCAGTTCAGGGATACTATCATTGTCAGCATTCCACTTGACTAAAGTAATGCAAGGCAAGTTCCTCAGTATCTGTTGAAGCACTCATGATTTAACATACTAGGTCTCTTGAATGTTGGCAAGACTGTTTCTGTTAAAGGCCAAATATAAAATATTTTAGAAACAGCAGCCCATAAGGTATCTGTTCCAACTTCTTAACTTGGCTGTTGTCATGTGAAAGCAGCCCAAAACAATTTCTAAACAAATGAACATGCCGAGGTTCCACTAAAGCTTTATTTATAAAAACAAACAGTAGGTCATATTTGGCTCATGGGCCGAATTTGTTACTTACTGACCCCATACTAGGAGTTATTACTTCATGGCAAGGAATTAAAAAGATTAAAACATGATTTAGAGCTGGAATTGGCGGTGCAGGCCTGTAATCCTAGCACTTATAGGGCCGAGGTAGGATCATGAGTTCAAGTCCAGTCTGTGTTACACAGCAAGACCCTGTCTCAAACAAAACAAAACAAAACAAAACAACAAACAAACAAAAAACATCAAATTAAAGATACACAGTGTACATGAAGTACAATGTACTTACAGGTGTCTGGATCATCATGGCCCGTTGATCTCTCATTGTTCTTACAATGTCTAGTGGATAAACTGGCTGATTGCATTCTATGAGACACATGGCTGTTTCCATAGTAATAAGAACCCCAGTCCTTCCAATTCCAGCACTATAAAAAGACAAATGAACAATGTCTTAGTAATATAATTCTGTTACGCTTCTGGTGGCTTTGGTGCAGAAAAACTGAAATACTAAATCATAATATAGAACAGTAATTTCATTTTAAAGTTTTATGTCACAGACGTAGTAACTTTTGAACAAGGTATACATGTTTATTGGAACACCTTCCTTTAAAATGCAGAGTAACAATAAAGCACTAACAGATGCATAAAAGACAATATTATACAACTTAAAAAAGTTAGTGTTTTAAACAAACTTATTTTTAAATTAAATTTTACCACTGAGATAGTCAAGAAAAACTCTTAGAAATATAATCAGTAAACATGAATATAGTAGTTACTGGAGACTTGACAATATATAATGGCCAAATGTTTTGCCATTCTTGATACTTTGCCTCTTAAATATTTTGTCTACAACCTGTTTTGGATGATTTGAAAATCTACTCTTAAAATGTACTGAAAAGTTTCAAGAGAAAAGATACCTCAATATATCCTGTGGCTAAATCATTTAAAAATGTGGTCATGAAAGGGAAGTGAAAATTTCTGTCTCCTAATCTAGTGATCCCCAGCACCACAAAAATGGGAGAAGGACCTGGTAGTCCACTTCTAAAATAATCAGCCATCGAAAACCCTATAAATAGCAGAGAAGCACTGACATAGTGCCAGGCATGGCACAATGTCTGGGAGTGTTTTGTTCTGTTGTACATAGGGTTGCTATGAGTCGGGCCTGATTTGATAGCACCTAACAACAATAACAATCTAGTGCCAGTTAAAGGTTGGAGTCACTGTATTTGTCTTTGACAGCAGAGGACCTGGGTTTGAAAAGAAGGAAGAATAGCATGCCACTGTTTACTTAGAATTTTCAGAAATGACATTTCCCATAATGATATTTGATAGGGTCATTCCAAAGAGATGGGAGTACTAAATCAACGCACAAAGAGGGGCCACATTCCTAGAAGGAGTACCTTGCCTAAAGGAGGGAATCTAAACTTCAGATTGCATCCTAATGTAATGTCTGTCTCAATATTCATGTTGAAACTTAATCATTAATTTGACAGTGTTAGGAGGAAGAAGATTTAGAAGGTACTAAATCATGAGGGTAGAATTCTTAAAGATGAGATTAGGACTTTTACAAAAGAGCTTGAGGGAACAGATTTACTTCTCTGTCTCTTCCATTCCTTCTGCCATATGAGGACAGAACATTTTCCCCATCTGGAGGATGCAGTAATAAGGCATCATCTTGGTAACAGAGAGCAGCCCTCACCTGACACCAAATTTGCAGGCGCCTTGGTCTTGGACTTTGCAGCCTCCATAACTATGAGAAACAAATTTCTGTTCTTTATAAATTATCTAGTCTCAGGTACTTTATCATAGTAGCACAAACACACTAAGATAGCCTACAATATTAATTTCATCATATTTAATGTATAATCAATTGCAAGACACATTCAAATTTGAGATGTTAATATATGAAAAGCTTTTAAGAATCAATGAAATAGCTAGTATTTTTATCTTGTCATAGTTTCTACCAGTTGCTATGTTACAATATATTCTTTGCCTTCTAGCTTCAAAGCACAGCTTCGAGTTCTAATTTTCACAGTGTCAATTACAGCAGAAGGACAAAATATGTATTCCTTTTTAAAAATAACATATTTCATCACTTATTCATTCATAAAAGATGGGAAATAGAATACCTGCAATGAACAACAATAGGTTCTTCTTTTCCAGCCCTCCTATTTCGTACATGACAAACAAAATCCAGGAAGTCACTTGAATCTTCAGGGACTCCATGGTCAGGCCAGGCTATGTACTGGATCTGAGTGAGTTGACGAGACTCATTTTTCTAAGTACAAATGATAAATTATGCATCTTGATTTAGGAATTATCTTTAAAATATAAACATTCATGTCATTTTAATTTTAGAAGGAAGGCAAAAGCAATTATTTCACTTCTCCCCACCCCAGAGGAACATATAAACTCACTAAAATATAAAATTTCAACATAAAGAAACCATTTTATAGAAATGGTTATATTCTTTTAAGTACTGGCTACTTCCATCCCTAGTCTTTTTATAATTCAATTTCTATATCTGTAAAGACTTTTTTTTTCTTGTGGTACTTGGGTGTTGAAACCAGGGCTTCACGGATACTTTGCAAGTGCTCTACAACTGGGCTGGACCTGCAGACCACTTTTTAATTTTTTATTTTGAGACAGGGTCTTGCTACGTTGTGCAGGCTGCCACCTCTGACCTCAAATTCATGATCCTCTGACTCTGCCTCCTGAGTTGCTGGGATTACAGGCATGTGACTTCATGCCTGGACCTATATTTGTAAGGTATATTTAAGATGATAATCAAGTACACAGGAAGAAACAAATTAAGATCACAGAAATGATTAAAGATTTAACTAAAAGAACTGTTATATGAGAAAAAATGATGAAGTCATATATACATGTGTATATGGTGTGTGTGTGTGTGTATATATATATACACACAAACCAAAACACGCACACATATTGCTGAACAAAACTGAGCTAATCCTGACATAACAGAGATGAAATTCTAGAAATTAGAAAACGTCTCCAAATACATGTGGATAAAAAGTAGAGATAATAAAAAAACAAAGTCAAACCAAGGATTAATTCTTTTCTGGTAGTGAAGAGTTCGTATAATGCAAAGAGTAATAGCACTAGATTTAGATACATCTTGGTTCAGATCTTCACTCTGACAGTTATGGCATTTAATATTTCAGAACTTCACTTTGCTCACTTGAAAAATGAAATAATACCTACACTTTAATGGGACAGTCTTATGAAAAGATTCCATGAGAGGACCTATAAGTTACCCAGATTTTGGCATCATATGCTCAATAACAGCTAGCATCAATGTACATGTATATTTATGTATGGTAGCAAATTTATTTTCTCAATTATATTTGGCTCAAACTTTAGAACCTAATTTGTCATAGAATAGTTCCTTTTTTCCCCCATGAGCACTGGGGGTGAACCCAGGGCCTAGTGCATGCTAGGCAGGTGCTCCACAATTGAGCTGCACCAATAGTCCCTTTGTAATTTTAAATTTTAAAATTTTGAGGTAGGGTCTTACTAAGTCACACAGGCTGCCTCTGGCTTCAAACCTGTGATCCTCCTGCCTCAGCCTCCTAAGTAACTAGGATTACAGGTGGGCATCCCCAACCCTGACCTTATTTTGGCATAGTTCTAAGATACTTAAAGTATATAAAGAAAGCCACTATGGTACGTAAAACTGCCATGACAAATATACAGGTGAAGTACAATAAAAAGACTATGCTGAAGATAGAAAATATTTTACATAAACACACAAGCTAGCTTACATTATCTGTTTGGGAACATGAAGAACTACTTTATTGGGTTTACCTACAAGCTAATAAATTAGCCCATGAGCTACACTATATATACGCCCCAAACCCTAAATGCCAGATTTCATCTCAATGAGTTAAAACAACCTCTGGCTACTTCCCTACTACTCAAAAAGGCTCTGTCTCACTAGTCTCCTTTAATCATACTCTTGGAGCAGGGGTGAGGTTTCTATTTCCAAATTTTAAACCATTGATGGGAGAGGCCTGGGCCCTCATGGCTTGTGCTGTTTGCTCTTTTCTAGCAATTACTTTCTTCTTTTTTTGGCCCCTTTCAAAACCACAGGTGGCTGGCAGGGGGATATCAAGCTGCAGGCAGTAGATCTGTGTACACTCTCTCTAGCAACCTGATAAGACTAGTAGCACAATGCTGTTTACATATGTATTCCAACTAGGGTACTAAAGTCACCATTTATTTATCAGTTGCTGCTTCTAGCTTTGGAAGCCAATGGGCACGACCCAGGTAGAACAAAGAGGAGCTAACAGAAAGCTCCAACCCGTTTACTGTCAAAAGGCTCTGTCAGCTTATAACTTTTCTTCCTTAATATTGAGGAGGATTATGAAGTTGCTCTCCTCTACTCTTTGAAAAAAGGGAAACAATTGTCTTTCAACAGCTTTTTCCATTTCCATAGACACCTAACAACAACAACTCAAATATTTTTACAAATATTTACAAATATTACTTGGAGTAAGAATTTTTTAATAAACAAACACATTGTTGGAATAATTGCTATGAATAAACAAAGTAGTTATAGTAATAACTATTATTTATAAGACTACTTTTTCATTGATTATTCATATTTAGCAACAGAAATTACAAATATATTTGTTACAGGGCAGGAGAATACTCTTCATAAAATTCTAAAATATTCCATTAAAGCAGACAATTAGTTCAGTACTTTTTGTTTTTTAGTAACCAGTACTCAGACTAAAAAACATTTTCATCTTTCAAAGTCTTTAACTCAATTACAATAGTTCTAATGAATGGACATCCTGCCTTACTTCTTGGTTAAACAGTGTCATCTTCCTGAAGATATAAGCAGGGTTTCCTTCTTCAGAGTGACAGGTGACTCGGTAGCATCCATAGGATGCACTTCCCATGGGTTCTGGCCAATACTGGTGACACTTAACCTGATATCAACAAAATTAAATAAACACATAAATAAAATTGTATCTATATATATTAATTTACACCTACAGACATACTACCCTGGTGTCCAAACTTGGAAGCTAAGCAGGGCCTGATTAGTCCTCAGATAGGAGATTGACAGGTAATATGGGGTTCTGTAGGCTTGGGAGAAGAACTCAGCAGCCCACTCCCAAAACAATCAGCCCCAGAAAACCCTAAGAATAGCAGAGAAACACTGACAATAGTACTGGGCATGGCGCAGTGTCAGGAAGTGTTTCATCTGTTGTACAGAGGGTTGCTATGAGTGTGACCCAACTTGATAGCACCTAACAACAACATATAATTTAAGTCCATTAAAAAATATTTTAGTTTTTAGGAACTTTGAAACTTGAAGAAAAGATGGAATCATTTACCTCTCATATACCATTTACCTAGATCTGCCAACTATTACCATTTTTTGGTCATTTTTCATCCTTTCTAATAATAAGTAATCTGACTGTATTTTGGGACTGTAAATATCTTGATTAGTTTTCTAAGTTTTTTGGGGGGATAACACTGGGGACTGATCCCAGAGCCATTGAGTTATATTCCTAGCCTCATTTTTAAGATTTTTTCTTAGCTTCAACATCACATAATTTATGACCATACAGCTTACCCACTTAAAATATACAATTGCCTTTACCATATTTACAGAGAAGTGCACAATTACCACAATCACTTTTAGAATTTTTTTTTTTTTTCGGTACTAAGGGTTGAACCTAGGGCCTCGTGCTTGCATGCTTTCCAAGTGCTGGACCACTGAGCTGCATCCCCAGCCCATTGATTTTTACTTTTTTGAGACAGGGTCTCGCTAAATTACACAGACTGCCTCTGGTCTCGAACTTGTGATCCTCCTGCCTCCGCCTCCCGAGCCTCTGGGATTACAGGCGAGCGCCACCACACCCGGCATACTTGTAGAATATTTTCACTATATCCAAAAGAATCCCTATACTCATTAGTAGTCACTGTGCATTCTACCACATCTCACCTCCCTTTCCCCTATCTAGATCTAGACAACCACTAATTTACTTTCTGTTTCTATGGAATTGCCTGTTATGGATAATTTGTATAAATGGAGTCATATAATATGTGGTCTTTCCTGACTTCTTTCACTTAGTATAATGTTTTGTAGCCTCATCCATATTGTAGCATATATGAGTTATTTCACTCCTTTATATTGTCAAATAATCCACTATATCACTATATTACATTTTACTGAGTACATCTGAGTTGTTTCTACTTTGTGGCTGCTATGAATAATGCTGTTATGAATGTTCATGAACAAATTTTTGTTTGGACAGGTTTTTTATTTTAATGGGTATATATAGGAATGAAATTGCTGAGTTATAGTAACTCTATGTTTAACATTCTGAGGAACTGCCAGACTTTTCCAAAATGACTACACCATTTTACAAATACATCAGCAATGTACTGAGGGTTCTGTTTTCTTTATACCATCACTAACGCTTGTTATCATCTGTCCTTTTTATTCTAGTTATTCTACTGGACATAAAGTGGTATTTCATTGTGATTTTAACTTGTATTTCCCTGATGACTACTGAAGTACATCATCTTTCCATGGGGTTATTAGACAATGGTATATCTTTTTTTGGTAACTATTTATTCAGAATCCTTTATACAATTTTTAAATTGTTTTTTGTCACTTTGTTGTTAAACTGTATTTTATATATTCTTGATATAAGCCCCTTGTTGTTGTTAGGTGCCATGGAGTCATGTCCAATTCATAGTGACCCTATGTACAAGAGAATGAAGCACTACCCAACACTGTCCCAGCCCTGGCACTATTGTCAGTGCTTCTCTGCTATTCATAGGGTTTTCAATGGCAGATTGTTTTGGGAATGGGCTGCCAGGTCATTCTCCCATTTTTCTGGTGCCAGAGATTGAACCTACGGCCTCAAAATGTACAGAGAAGCACTCTACCAACTAAGATAAACCCCAGCCCATAAACCCCTTAAATAAACATTAATCCTTTTAAATAATAACAGAAACAATAATGATGGCTAATATGTCACATTTATTATGTGTTAATCACAGTTTTAAGCACTTAGTCACAATGATTCAAATCATAAACACCATAAGAAGACTGAAGATTACAAAAGATTAAATCAATGTACTATTTTGATTATATATGTAATCCAATTTGAAAAAAACCCAAGCAACGTGTAAGATTCAATTAAGACTTACTCTGCCACGTTCAACTTGTGTGGTCAACATAACAACCATAGAAGAGCCCTGTTCCCAAGTCATTTGCCAAAAATCTGCACAAGTGTGTGGTAATGGCCCTTGACAGGCTATATACTGATTTATAATGCTTGAAGAAGGAATTTCCATCTAAAAGAAAAGGACAGTCAGATAAAATCTTCTGCATTGTTACTTTTTACTGATTGGGAATATAAAAATCCACTAACAGTTACACTGAAAATAACTAATCTCAATAAAGTATAATCACTACAACAATCTTTATCAACAATTTCTCCTTTTTATCTGTAGAAGAAATTTCTTGCTAACATCCAAAAGTTATACATATTTATGTTTCAATTAGTAGAAAGAAGGATTTAAATATAAATATCTTTTTATTTTTTTTCCCGGGGCCTCATGCCTGCATGCTTTGCAAGTGCTGGACCACTGAGCTGCACCCCCAGCCCTTTTATTTTTTTTGCTTACTTCCTGAGACAGGGTCTCACTAAGTTACATAGACTTCCTCTAGTCTCGAACTTGCAATCCTCCTGTCTCCGCCTCCCAAGCCACTGGGATTACAGACGTGCGCCACCACACCCAGCTAATATAAATACCTTCTAAAACTTTTCTTTTCTTTTGAATTTGGGATCAGCTTCTCAAGTACTAGGATTATAGGTATGTGTCACTATGCCTGGCACTATTATGGTTTTAAGAACAGCTTCTCAGAGAACAGTTTCAGAGGCAGAGAACTGGTAAAGAAATTAAAAATTTTTTATGTGTAAATAGTTTACTGATAAATGTGAGGAAGAAAAATTCAATTTTGCATATAAAAAATTTTAATGGATATTAGAATGACATTTTAAGAACATGTTTTCAGAACCAAGAAAGACAGTGAGTATCTGGGGAAGAAAAATGGCCATCTTACTACATTTGAGGTTGAAAAATAATAAAGATGATATGGCAACTCACTGAATAGAGAAAGGAGTCCTCCTTCCATTTCAGCCTCTAGTTACCACCCAAAAGGGCAATCTTTTTCCCTAGTTTCAAATATACCCTTTAAGAGATATTCTATATACCACATACAAATATACATGTGAAAATCTATTTTTGTGTAAAACTATTTTAAAAACAGTAGCACTTTATAATGTTCTGAATCTTACTTTTTTCTTCGAGAATATGTCAAATAATTAAATAAAATCTCATTTATAATAAAAGGTTCTTTTATAAAACTATGCTATAACTTATTTAACATTTACCATCATGTCAGATCTTGGAAGCCAATCGGGCCTGGTTAATACTTGGATGGGAGACTGTGAGGGAATTCCAGATACTGTAGGCTTGGGAGAAAGACCTGGCAACCCCCTCCCAAAAATCAATCCGCCACTGAAAACCCTACGAATAGCAGAGAAGCACTGACAACAGTGTTTGGCCTGTTGTACGTAGGGTCACTATGAGTCTGATACTGACTCCAGATACTGTAGGGCACCTAACAACAAGAAGCAGAGAAGCACTGACAATAGTGTTTCGCCTGTTGTACGCAGGGTCACTATGAGTCGGACACCAACTCAATTGAACCTAACAACAACAGTGTCAAACTGCTTTCCAAAGAGATTCTACCAATTTATACTTCTACCAATAATATAGAAGGAATGCATTTTCCCTTAAACTCATGATATATCCATAATCCCTTACCCACAATCATAAAATTCCCAATCCTCTGAAATGTATATATATATATATATAGATTTTTTGGTAAACTTGACCTGATCTGTTACTCATTTGAAAGCAAAACCTAATCTCCACTAACCTAAGATTATTTACACTGTATTAGTAATATTTAGTTGGAATATCCATAGTTTGCTATTTACTACCAAAATATTGATTACACGGCACTTGTCCCACAACCTGCTAGGGTTACTTGTAGTATGTGGCATATGCACTCAATAATCTTTTTTTTTTTTTCTTTTTTCCCTTTATTGATAAATGTTGGTGGTTTACAGAGAAATACAGCATTCACTTTTTCCAACTATTACATCACCTTTAGTTATACTTTCATCAACTTACAAAGTTTCCCATGTACTCATGAAGTTGCATCGTTTACATTGAGATTATCCTCTCCCCTGAATAATCATTCAAAAGTCCAAAAATTCTGAATCCCAAAGCATACTTGACCTTAAAGTTTCATATAAAGGATGTGGACAGTCTCATATGTAAATAATAGTAATTCCTTACAGTTTTGATTTCACTTTTCTTTTTTACAAATTGAGCATACTTTACAGTCAGGTACATTTCATATTGTTATTTTTCTTGGTGTTATCATAATATTGTGATTTTACTAAAAAAATTAAAGAAAATAAGTCCTTACCTGAGGTTTTTTTTTTTTTTTTTTTTTCGGTACTGGGGGGTGGAACCCAGGGCCTCACGTCTGCATGCTTTTCAAGTGATAGACCACTGAGCTGCGCCCCCAGCCCATTTTTTCTTTTTCTTTTTTTTTTTTAACTTCTTGAGACAGGGTCTTGCTAAGTTATGCAGACTACCTCTGGTCTTGAATTTGCGATTCTCCTGCCTCTGCCTCCCGAGCCCTGGGATTACAGGCATGCGCCACTGTGGCCGGACTGAGGTACATATTAAAGCAGCTAATCTTCAATCCCAGATTCTGTATTTGCAAATTTGACTATTTGCTAAAATTTATATGTAACCTCAAAACAGCAGGGCTCTCTTGGTTATTCGTAGAAATGTTCAGGGCCGTAAAAATTTTGAGTCACCACATGTGTGTTTCCATCTGATGTCAAAGAAGGCAACTCTGTACCTTGTTTCATCTCTCATACTGTATATAAGTAGCCTTTTGTTCTCTATGTAGTTCCATGTTCTTTACATTTTTTGTGTTTATTGTGGGTGATTTTGCTGCTTACAAGTACCGTGTTGAAGGTGTCACTTAGTGCTTTTAAGTAGAAGAAGGCTGTAATATGCCCCATAAAGAAAAAATATAGATAAACTTCCTTTAGGCATGGGCTATACTGCTGTTGGCTGTGTGTTCAATGATAAGGAATATATTAATTATAATATTATAAATTATTAATTATTATAGAAAAAAATATATTTAATCTCAAGTAATGAGTATTGACTGTATTTATAAATAAAGTGATATATTTGGGCTTAAAAATAATTTAGAAGGGTAGTGCTTAGATGAAACAAGACTAGTTATTTGTTGATAACTCTTGAAGCTGTGTAACAGATATATGAGGGACTCTTCATATTATTCTCTCATATACACTGGAAAATGGACATAGCTTACAATGTCATTTACATCTCCTTTCTTTGAATTGTCTTTCCATGTCCTACATAAATTATTTTTTGTTTGTTTTGTTTTATTGAGACAAGGTCATGTTATGTAGCCCACACTCAAACTTGAGATAATCCTACTTCAACTTCCCAAATGCTGGGATTAGAGGTATGTGTCAACACAGCTGGCCTATGTCCATGATTTTAATTGGACTATCTTTATTTTTCTTAATGATTAATAGATTTCTTTGTACACTGAAGAAACAAGCCTTTTCTAGTATTTAAAAAATTTAGTCTACCATTTGATTTCAGCAATTTTTTTTTTTTTTTTTGGTGGTACTAGGGGGATGAACCCAGGGCCTTACACATGCTTTAAAGACTGCTAATACTAAGCTGCACATGTGACCTCTTTTTTATGTTGAGACAGAAGTCTTGCTAAATTAGGTGGGCTGCCTCTGGCCTTGAACTTTCTGATCCTTCTGCCCCAGCATCCCAAGCTGCCGTGATGACAGGTGTGTTCTAGTGTGTTCAGCTGATCCCAGCAGTTTTTACATGTACCCAAAACTAAAGATTTTATCTTCCCAATCCATCAATCTTTTCTTTTTTCTTTTTCTTTCTTTTTTTTTTTGTTGTTGTTCTGTTTTGTTTTTTTGAGATGGGGTCTTGCTATGTTTTCCAGGCTGGTCTAGAATTCTGAGACTCAAGTGATCCTCCTGCCTCAGTTTCCCAAGTGCTGGGAATTTGGGCATGCACTATTGTGCCTGGATACTTATAGCTTACATATGTGTCTAAGCTTAGAAAAACCTTCGCCTTTCCGAAATATTAAACAATTCCCACATATTTCTCTCAAGTACTTTCATGATTCCATTTTTCATATTTATATTTTAATATATTTTGAATAGCTGTCAGTACTGGGAGTGAGTAGGTATAGTACTAACAGATGAAAAGGTGCTAATCTACTTCAGCAATCTGGATGTGGGGATACAGGTGAAACAAGACTGGTCATGAGTCAACAAATGCTGAAGTTGAGTCATTTGTACATCGAAGGTTCATTTTACTTTTTCTTCCAACTGTTACATTTGAAATTTTCCATATTACAAAGTTAAGAAAAAGATGAGTAATCGTTTTTTGTCCTTAGTTGGGCAAAAACGATACTCCTTACAATAATAAATTCTAGACAACTGACCTAACCCATTTAATAGAGAGTATCTTTTTGTCTCTAGTGATTTAAAAAGGCCACCTCTAGTATAAACAAAATTCTAGTATTTATTCTAGTATTAATAGTTGAGCCTATTTCAGAATTGTATTATTCCACTGCTCTATCTGTGTATTAATCTACCGCAACAAACTATTTTCTTTTAAATTACTCTAAAATATTATTTAATATCTAGGAGATTTAATATTTTATCAAGGTTAGGGTTTCAACAAAAACAAATTAATCTCAAAGTTTATAGTGGTCCCTATTGTTTCAAATAACAAAGGCATAATTAAATAAAAACTTACATTTATATAGTTTGCATTGATGTAGTCTTCATTACCTTTTAAAATGACCCGTGTAGCATCATCTGAAAATATTTAAAAGAAATAATGTTTTTTTTCTTGTTTTGGTGCCAAAGATTGAACTCAGGGCCTCCCACATGGTAAACATAGAGCTCTACCATTGAGGTACCCCTCCGGCCCTGAAACGTTTTAATAAGGTTATGATAAAAAGATTAAACCTAACAAAAATTACAAGCACTTACAAGGTGAAATATCTCTGTATCTATTTTTGGAAATGTTCTGAGGTAATTTGGCACAAGACGTTGTCATTCCAGGTTTTTTCCGATACAATTGCTTTAAAAAAAAAAAAAAGGTATCAGTCCAATAAGCCACGAATAATTGTTATGTTTTTCAGACTTTTTTCTACACTAGCAGGAAACAGGTCTGTTTGCTTTCTTCTTTGACTACTTCATCTACACATTAATATACCTTGTTGTCGTTAGGTGGCATTGAGTTGGGTCTGACTCATAGCGACCCTATGTACAACAGAACAAAACACTCTCTGACACTGTGCTATGCTTGGCACTATGTTAGTGCTTTTCTGCTATTCATAGGGTTTTCAATGGCTGATTGTTTTGGGATTTGTTTCAAGAGTGGGTTGTCAGGTTGTTTGCCCATTTTTGTGGTGCTGGGGATTAAACTCAGGGCCTCAGAGAGCGCAGAGTGGCACTCTGTCAACTGAGCTAAACTCTAGCCCATGATATACCTTAGGCTAGCAGAATACTGAATGAGAATAGCAAAGCTAAGTTCTGGAGTTTCTGACATGAATTACATATCATGTTTTGAAAAATGTAAAACAGGTGAAAACAAGTTTGCTCCCTGAAGTACCTGATGGTTTGAAGAATAAATCTGCAGAAAGTATTTGGCTTTCATTTAGTTTGGAAGTGTTCACAATACATGAACTAAGAATTTTTTAAAAGACAAATTGGTAAGTGCCCTAAATGCTTTATAATTACAAATACTTATCTATAACATACACTTCAGAGTAACAAATTAAATGATAGTCATTTTTTAAAACACATAAAAAATTCTGATCTTACGGAACTAAACAAATTAAGCTGATGTAGTATAAATAAAGCCTTTCAATATTTGTTGTATATGCCTAATCAAAATACAGATTACAAGCACTCAAGTATTCTTGTTTCTCTGATATGATGATCTGAATGTTTTAAAGACTGAATTCACAAAAAACTTTTTAAAGATATTAAATAGGACAATGTATACACTTTAAATACAAAAGTTATTTTTCTTTATTTCAGGATTTTCTTTTTGAGACAGAGCCTGGTTATATAAAAGCCCAGGATGACCTCAAACTCATGATCCTCTCACCTCCACCTCCAGAGTGCTGGGATTACAGGTATGCACTACCACACACAGCTCACTCAGGATTTTTTAAGTTTATAAGTGTCTATCTTCCTGTTCTACCTTTCATAAAAACAGCTACTTAAATACAGGAAAAAATTAGTTTGATGACAAACATAAAATTTTTTTATCCATCTTTTAAAAAGACATCTATTCATAAAATCGTATCTTGTATTATGGGAAACCTTACAGCCATACCACCCTGGTGTCTTATCCTGTCTGATCTTGGAAGCTAAGCAGGGTTGGACCCAGGTAGTTCTCAGACAGGAGATTGCCTGGGAATACTGGCTGCTGTAGGTTTGGGAGAAGGACCCGGCAGCCCACTCCTGAAACAATCAGCTATTGAAAATCTTATGAGCAGCAGAGAAGTAATGACAATAGTGTTGGGCCTGGCACAGTGTTAGGTAGTGTTTTTGTTGTACATAGGGTCACTATGAGTAGGACCCAATTAGACAGCCCCTAACAAGTACAATGGGAGCAATTTAAAAAAAACATATTTTGGAACTTTTGATTACAAATATTTCTCAGAATACTATTTCAGTTTATAAATCATAATGGATAGATTAGGCTATTAAAAAAGAAACATGAAATTAATTAGGAAACATTGGCGAACATTTTTTCTCTGCATTGATACATAGAATACTTACATCAAATTGTGTCAGGACTGTGCCAGTGATAAGTCCCTCAGCTAGCTGGATCATTGATTCTCGCAGGGAATGGTCATCTTGATGGACACTATCTAGTGGGGCTTTCTCAGGAATGTACTGGAAGTCTGGCTCATTCTCTAGCTTTTCTTCCACTACATCGTACACAGCTAAAACAAAACACACACATGAAAATCCTAATAGAATTCATTATAAGAATTTATCAGATATGTCCTTTAGTTTTGTGTCAGAAAAATAATTCATTTATGAATAAATTTCACCAGACCCGAGTCCTAAGTCTGGTGTTACTGTGTAAGGGACTGAAGAGTGGCTGTAGAGTTGAAGGGCTTTTGCTATACCTTTGGGGAAAAGAAGGATTCCTGGCTACGTACCTAAAAATGTCTATATAACTTGAAAAGACATTACAAGCCAGGTATGGTGGTACAAGCCTATAATCCCAGTGACTTAGGAGGCTAAGGCAGGAGGGGTGTGAGTTTGAAGCCAAAGGGAACCTGTGTAACTTAGCAAGAGCCTGTCTCAAAATAAAAAATGGTGGGCTGGGGGTGCAGTCCAGTGGTAGAGGACTTGCATTGCAAAGTATGTGCAAAGCCCTGAGTTCTGCCCGCCAGTACTGCCAAAAAAGAAAGAAAGAAAGAAAGAAAAATTAAGACATTATGGAGCTGCTGAGATGCAGCTCCAAACAGACCCACCCTTAATCTGCAGTACTTAGTGTAAGAATACAACTAGAAACCTACATATCATATGTCTTAAGTATGATGCTATGAGTAAATCGAAAACAGTACAAAACAAAATATGTTCTATCCTCTTTCCTTGCCATATCTACAGAACAACCTGGGAGACCAGATTTCAAATGAGAATTCTAGGTCTTCAGTTATGGTAATTATAAGCATGATGACCGCCAGACCACAGACTCTAGGTTAGTAGCTTGTCTTCTTTTCTCATTCTCAGTTCCATTCTTTAACATGGACACCTAAAAACATATACGTACACAACCCAGCCTACATGTAAGCTTTGTCTGTACTCCTCCCCTGCAAACAGCTACCTCTTAGCTATTTTGCTGGCCTAGGGAACACATACCATGAAATACATTTTTTGGAGAAAAGGCCCTAAGGAAAATGCCCAAGAAGGCCTAAGAAGTAGGTTTGGGGCTATTTAAACAGAGAACTGAGGCCTGAAAAAAATACATTAGAAAGGGAAGGGAGGTTAGAGGCAATGCTGGGCATGTCCCTTTGGTTCTTCAAAATCTTGACCCCACAGGTGAAGAGGAGGCAGAGTAGAACCTCCTGAAATATGAAGCCAAGGCTAGGCCCTCTTTCATACTTATCTGGAGACTTGATTCCTCCGCAGATATACAGCATTTTTGTGAAAAATAACTTTCTGCAATGATGACTATAAAGACAGAAAGGTACAACTACATTCTGCTAATAAGAAATAAGAATTAAAAAGGAAAAGGTCAGAAAATCAAAAGTATATTCTTGACAGACATAATTTTAAATTTCAATTATAAGTTGTTTTAAGTAAAAATGAACATGCCTAGACCTACAATGAAAATAGAAGTCCCAGTCCAGATTTTAAAAACATTAGAAAGATCTTTTGGAAGGCCCTCAGTTCATTTTCGAATTTAAAGCATAAAAGAGGCAACCTGAAATTGCAAAAAGTCTATGCCTTTGCCATCACAGGGACTTTAACTCATATTCTGCTGGCTCTGTATCTGTCATGCATCTGTGAGCAGATAAGGGAAAGTCTGTGCCAGTGTCTTCAAGCCTAAAATGAGGATAATTCATCTATCATGTCAGATGGCTCTGAGGATTAAATGAGAACATAAAAAAGCCTAAGTACAAGTCAGGTGCTGTGGCTCACACCTGTAGTCCCAGTGACTTGGGAGGTAGAGACAGGAGGATCGCAAGTTCGAAACCAGAGGCAGTCTGTGTAATGTAGCGAGACCTCGTCTCAAAAAGTAAAAAAATGGGCTAAGGGTACAGCTCAGTGGTAGAGCACTTGCAAAAGCATGCAAGTGTGAGGCTGTGGGTTTAACCCCCAGTATAGGGAAAAAAAAAAAGCCTACATATGTAAGAAGCTATTAAATCACTGTTAATATTATTAAGTTATTTAGCAGATATTATCAAGTGATAACATAATAAGTAAAACTGAGAGAATATTATTTTTGGTATAAATTTAACAAGTTTTATGTGATAAAAATTGGCCAGTAATGAGTGAATCACCTTAGTATCAGGTCTAAATAAACAAATTCCTTGAAAAATCAAAACCCAATGTTGCGTTGAGATACACTTTTAATCTTCTTATAAAGCCAATTCTATAGCATAAATGGAGAAGAATACAAAGTACAAAAGATAAAATGAAAATATCTATTTTTATCGAAGAGATAAAAAGAGGGCTGTTTTTGTTTTTTGTTTTTGTTTTCCCCTTGGAGACAGAGCCCTGCTATATAGCCTAGGATGACCTGGAATTCTAAATCCTCCTGCCTAGCCTCCCAAGTGCTGAGATTAGAGGCCTATATTACCACATCTAGCAAGATTTTTTGTTTTGTTTAGGTTTTTGGGTTGAACTCAGGGCCTCGTGCTTGCATGCTTTGGAGGTGCTGGAGCACTGAGCTGCCATCTCCAGCCCATTTTTCTACTTTTTGAGACAGGGTCTCGCTAAATTACGCAGACTGCCTCCAGTGTCGAACTTGAGATCCTCCTGTCTCCATCTCCAAGCTGCTGGGATGACAGGTGTATGCCACTGTGTCTGGCTTGTTTTGTTTAGATTTTTAGTAAGGAGGAATCTTCTTACAAAATTTTGCAGGGTTAAGTCTAGCATATGATAGGTAGAATTCCAATTATATTTTACTTTCCTATGGTGTATATTCAACAACTGCTAACATGGCATTAGATAATAATTATTGTGATAAAAACTACAACTAACAGTAAACTATTTAGAACAAAACTAGAAGAATATGTTTAATGCCGGCATATAGGAATTTTTTCTCAGAGGACATTGATAATTGTTGAAGGGGCTTGAAAAAAATTATCTATAAACACTGGCTGAAGGCTCTGGGACTGTTAAACTGGAGAAAGAGGAGTGAGTTTCTGGTAAAATTAGCTATTGTTAAAAAACTGAAGAGGGATAAGCTTATTCTGCAGAGCACAAAGTGACAGAATTAAGAACAACAGGAATGAAGCAAGATGGATTCTTACTTTGATTGACAGTTTAAGCTATCCAAAATTAGAATGCACTGCTTCAGCAGCCACTGAGTGTTCTATTTTAGGATACTTTTGAGGTTGCTGTAGAGGAAATTCATGCAATTGACAAAGGAGCAAGAGCATTTCTCCAAATCCAGGACTCTGTGATTATGAATTAAGTCAGCTGCCCTGATCAGGATATGACATGGTTAGGCTAGTGGGTATCATCTACTAAAAAAACATGGATAGGATTTTTAAGAAGCTGTTTTAACTATAGCTTGTTATGGAGTTTTCTAAAAGTGGATAAGATCAAAATTCACTCATTTATTCAGTAAGTGTTTACTGAATACTTAATACTACCATTACAGCAACCAGTGAAAGAGGGAGGCCATTTTAGCTATGGTAGAGTAAGAAGAGAAACACTTTCTGAGGATGACATTTTAGCCGAGTCCTAAATGAAGTAAGGACATAAGTCATAAAAAATCAAGAATTTCTTGGGCAGGGGGAACAACAAGTACAAAGATCAGATCAAAACATTTAAGAAAGCCAGGTGCAGTGGTGCACACCTGTAATCCCAGAGAGTCATGAGGCAGAGGCAGGAGGATTCCAACTTTAAGACCAGAGGCAGTCTGGGAAATTTAGTGAAATCCTGTCTCAAAAAAGTAAAATAGAACAAAACAAACAAACAAACGGGCTGGAGGTGCAGCTCAGTGGTATAGCACTTGCAAAGCATGCAAGGGCGAAGCCCTGAGTTCAACTCTCAATACTGCAAAAAAAAGAATATTTAAAGAACAGTAGGAAACCCAGTGTAGAATAGAGAAGAGTTCAAGACTGAGTGGAAAAAGGAGCCAAAATTTGAGATTTTCTCTATGTATGAATGGAAGCCATTGTGTTTTGAGCAGGAAACTGACATGACTTATATTTTAAATAGCATATTTTGACCAGTAATAAATAGTGACAAATTATGACAGATACCTGTGTTGTATAAAATACTTACCATTAGGTCGAACTAGAAGGACAAGTTCCCCAGAATGTCTCTCACAGATAGCTTTAATAAACAGAACAACCTGATCATGGGTATGTTCTGCAATGTCCCGACCATTAATCAGTACAACTTGGTCCCCTTCATTCAATCGAGGGACACAGAGGTCAGCCTGTAATGTAATGAAGATAACGTTTCAGACTTGCATGTGACTTTCTGAAGGTAAAGTACAGTGATTGATTTTTATAGAGCCTACAGCAGGAGAACTATATATATGATAGCATCTATGCATTCATTCATCTACTTAAGAAGTAGAAATCTAGTTTTCTCATGAAGATACTATAATTTCCCTTCTTCAACAAACCCCTTCTTGATGACTATTATGTGCCTAGAGATATAGGTAAGATTGATTTCAAGGTACATCCATACAGCTAGCCCTAGCTTTGTAGATATATACATATTTCAGTTACCATGGCTTAAATACTCGTTTTAAATAACATGGTTCAAATTTTAGTTACTATGATACATAAACTGTGCATAATTACTTAAAGTCAGAACTTGGCTAATTCTTCAGGCCCCAAACCACCATTTAAGTAATAGACATTATGATGAGCAACCAATTATATTTGTCAATGCACATCTGTTATTCAGTTCATGGCCAGAAAGCAAAGTATGCCTCCCAGTGGTAACTTATACAATAATTTAAGGAGGGAATCGATGAAAAAAGATGAAAGCTAAACAAAACATGATTGACTCTGGAAGTGAAATTCGAATTAAACATAAATAGAGTTAGAGAACACCTGCAACCGTAGCCCTGTGGCATCCAATCCCGTTAGATCTTGGAAGCTAACCAGAGTCAGGCCTGGTTGGTTGGATGGGAGACCACCTGGGAACACCAGATACTGTAGGCTTGGGAGAAGGCCCCTGCAACCCACTCCCAAAAATCAATCCACCATTGAAAATCCTATGAGTAGCAGAGAAGCACTGACAATAGTGTTTCACCTGTTGTATGTAGGGTTGCTATGAGTAGGATACCGACTTGAAGGCACCTAACAACAACAACAACAACAGAAGAAGAAATATGTGACCATAAGAATGCAGGCATTGTTGCTGTTTGAGAGAATCTATGTTAGCAACCAATGGAACTTTTGGAGTTCTTTCCACCAAATTGAAAGTGCCAAGGACTTTTTATTCACAAAGGCATAAAACATTACCATATATCTGATGTTGTGAATTACAGAATACTATTTTTCATTTCTTCCTACCTTTATAAGAGACAGTAAAATTTTTAATGCTTACACATAAAAATTTAAAAGTCATGATAACTGTAATTTTTCCAAATAATCGTCAAGTCAGTGCAAAATTTCATCTGCATAGTCATTTTTACAGTTCTGAATTATTGTGCAAAGTGGGGACTGCCTGTACTTCATTGAGAGAGCAAGGTAAAAGGCTGGGAATGTAGCTCGGGTATAGCACTAATCTAGCATGTGTGAAGCTCGGGGCTCAATCCCCAGTACCAAGTGCGTGTGTGTATGTGGGAACCAAACCAAGGTAAGACAGATAAGAAAATCAGAAATACGGACACAATATTCTGGGAACACAGCAATGAAAACATAAGAGTTAAGAATAAAGAATGAGAGGCTAGGTAGAGAAGGAAATACTTTGGGCAAGATCTTACAAAAAACTGGAAACCTCCTGTGGCAAAGGCTTGATGAAATGAAAGCACAACTAGTCAAATTCAGTATAAACACAAATTTCATAAAACCCAACCAAGTAGTATCACTGGTGGAAAAAGTGAACACTAATTTAGAAGTCAAGGTCTTCCTCTGCTGCTTTTGAAATGTGTGATTATAGACACCTCAAACTGTGAAAATGAGACAGATATTTGTCCTAAATCTTTCCCAGAATTGTGAAGATAACAATGAGATAATTCAATCCAAAGCTTCAAAATCTTGAATATTCAAATCTAAGGTTATGTTCATTCTTTCCAGTTGTTTTTTTTTTTTTTCTACTTCTATAGTAAAGTAGATGACACATATATTCATGATGTGCTTTGTGCATGTGGTTAGTCAATAACACTGGCTTGAAGGATCTTTCTTTCTGCATCAAATCACATTGAGTTATCTGGTCCTCTAGGCAGATGAAGAACCATTAGACAAGGAGCATGGTACTACCCAGGGTAATGTTCTTCAAACAACTGACCAACAGATCAGGTTGAGGAGCTGCAACAGCCTTGGGGCCCTTGAAGACTTGCCAAATACTGCAGGCACTGCACTTGTGGGTGCAATGATTAAGAATCCCTGAGAATTCCACCTCATCTCTTGCCTGTAGTTCAATGCCATCCTGAATTTCTTTCACATGGAAAAAGAACTTCTTGCTGTCTTCTATTTCATAATTAATGCAGGCAATCCCAATTATGCCAAATGGATAGATCTCACTTTTCATAACCCCCTCCTCCACAATCTCAATTATTCCTTGGTATTCAGTCTATGTGGGAATCAATATCATTACCCCCACCTTAGTAAAGTCATTCACTGAGTAAATTTTGTTTACTTTTTCAGCACTGACTTTATTGCCTTTGGACACTATATTCAACCATATCCCCCAGTTCCAGGATACTGACATCACCAAAGCACTCAATATAATGGAAAAAGATTTCCTTACCATGACTGGCTCTTTCAATAAACCAAAAATTATCTTTAAGCGTTGCCACATAACCTAAGAGCCTTTTGGAGTTGGAATTACAACCTAAAAGTCATACACAAGTTGCAATCTGCTATCCAGAATCATTTCCCACCAATACTAAATTCAACCGTATCTGCTATTTGAGAAGTAGTTCCTTCCACATCCTTGGCTTGAATAGTAATAGTTTCACTCCACAGTCATCATAAGCAATAATGCCCTCCTCACCTGCCTTCTCTTTGCTTTTATTTGGGCTAGTAGCTTTAGGAATGGAAAAAGAGTCACCTTTGTCTATAGTGCCTAGAAAACAATGATCTGGGTGGGAATGGAGTGACATTGTATACTTAGGAAGTTTCCAATCCTCATAGCATTATTTCTTTGGGCAGACAGCATATCAGGAATCACAGTAAACTCTTACTTTATCTGCAATATGGAGATGGTTTTTACATAGAATTTCACTGAAGTAGAAGAATATATGGGAATCATAATCCACACATTTTATGAAACCAAAACCATCTCTCAGGGCAGCAGTCACATCCATTTCTCTGGCTTCATTAGTAAACTGAAATGTATTTGATAGAATTTCTGTTGGTTCCTCATTCTAATTTGTCACACTGGTCTGTTGAAATATTAAACCTAACATAGTCATCTTCCAGAAGAGTCTCATTGGATTATGTACCCTTTGTCTCCAAAGGGAAGTTCTTTAGGAATCACAAAGTCAACTTTGACTCGTTCAGGCAATGGGTCATTCCAGTTTTAACTGGGTATTTTTGGGATAACTTTGGTTAGTTCCTTCAAAATCTTCAATGCTGATATCTTAAAAAATGACTGTTCTTGAGGCAATAGTCAGATATCTGCTGCAACTACTGTACCATTTCTGTCCTTGATTGTGAATTCTACATCTCCAGGCTGTAAGGTTTCTTCTTCTTCTTGTTAGGTGCCATTGAGTCGGTGTCCGACTCATAGCGACCCTATGTACAATAGGCGAAATACTATTATCAGTGCGTCTCTGCTATTCGTGGGATTTTCAATGGCTGATTGTGTTTTGGGAGTGGGTTGTCAGGTCCTTCTCCCAAGCCTATAGCACCTGGTGTTCCCAGGCAGTCTTCCATCCAAATACTAACCAGGCCCAGCCCTATTTAGTGTCCAAGATCTGATGGGATTGGATGCCACAGTGGTACGGCTGCAGGCTAAGGTTTCTAGGTCACCTTTAATTTCATTATACTGAAAGAACTTCTCTTTTATGACATCAAGTCTGCCAATAAAGCCAGATGCCTCTTTCATGACACAAACTAATCCCTGACAGTGGACTTCCTTCTTTTTTCAACAGCAGAATGTTACAAGCACTTACAGCACCAGTATGTTTATTGTTGAGCCTGTAGCTGCACCATTATAGTGTTGGATCCCAACATTTCTGGGAAGCTAAGCAGGGTTGGGCCTGCTTAGTCCTTGGATGGGAGACTACCTGGAAATACCAGGGTTGTAGGCTTGGGAGAAGGACCCAGCAACCCACTCCCAAAAAACAATCAGCCATTGAAAACCCTATGAACAGCAGAGAAGCACAGACAATAGTGTTTCATCTGTTGTACATAGGGTTGCTATGAGCCAGACTTGCATTCAATGGCATCTAACAACAACAAGGTTTATTGTTATCAATTACAAAGTTAATTTTATCTCCAGTTTTCAGCTGAATATTCCCTTCACTTCTTGTCCCTTCATTAGCTCTTCAGGGTGGATTTCTGGTTTTATCTTCATTAATTTAATAGCAATGGGTTTCTCGGTCCATTGGTTGTATGACTCTTTAAATTCAACATCATCTCCTCCATTTTTACTTTTTTTTTCTTTTTGGAGGTACTGGGGGTTGAACCCATGGCTTCATGCGTGCTTTGCAAGCCTTCTACCACTAAGTTAAAACCCCAGCCCATTTTTTTTACTTCTTTTTAAATTTTGAGACAGGTTCTCGCTAAGTTACACAGGTTGCCTGTGTCCTAGAACTTGCAATCTTCCTGCCTCTGCCTCCCAAGTTGCTGGGGTTAGAAGCATGTACTACTGTGCCCAGCCATCTCCTACTTTTAAGTCCTGCAGGTTGCCATTATGTTGACAACAGTGGAAGAAAAGTCTAGCTTGACATTTTGAACACTGAATAAATCCACATAAGGTTAACAATGTTTCGACAACCGCAGTGTTGCTAAAGTACCAAGGGGGTACCCATTGTGTTCATCCTTGTGGAGAAGGTTTGGATCTAAGCTTATCTTACAGTAATAATCAAATATTACATGTTCAGTATATTTGCTGATTCTTCTTTTTCAGCACAAGTTTCAAATGATGAAATCTGTCATATTTAAAAAAAAAAAAGCAAAAGAAAATGATTGACCAAGTTAATAAAGAATATAACTGCTGCTGTACCAGGCAATCTCACAGTACAACACTGAAGAAAACAAAGACTTCTAGCAGCGTTGGGAAGTGCTCTATCCAAGCTGTTGAGTAGGCACAAACTTCTTGTTTCAGATTAAGTGTTGTGTCTTCCACTTAAGTGTACTCTTCTTTAGTTTTGTTGGTTGTTAGGAGATTTGTTCCTTGCCCAATCTGAAATTGAAGCAGCAATTTGAGGTGGTAAAGTTTGTTTTATTATACTTCATACCCAATAGCTCAGTGCCCTGTCTCCAGCGCAGCCATAAGCAGCATGACCCAGTACATAGGAATAAATCTCACTTCTCTCACGAGAGTTGCAGCTCCTAATGGTTCTAAATTTTTGTAAACGTCTTCATGATACCTGAAGTCAAGACAAGTGGGAACTAATGGTACTGGGAAAAATGTAACAGGCTGCAATAGAAAGAGGTATCTTCTCACATTACTTTGCGAAAAATGTAGCTGTAAAGAAGAGGAAGTTGTCCACGTGTCAGAGAAGTCAGCTACAATTCTCCCTCACTATAGGCATTATCACTGAAGGAAATCCTCGTATACTTAACTTGTGTTTTGTCAGATGTAAGTTTTTAAAAGGTATATTTTGCTTATTTTTTTTTATGTTTTTTTTTTTTTTTTGAGACAGGGTTTCACTATATAGCCCAGGCTGGCCTCAAACTTGTGATTGTCCTGCCTCAGCTTCCTGAGTGCTAGAATCACAGGCATGAGCCATCATGTTGACTTGTTGTAAGTTTTTATTTGCCTTTCAGTCTGACCCTGAAAGTCCAGATAAACTTCACGTTAAAATGAATTTTGTTGAAGGAACAGCCATTGGTTAAAAGACTACCAGAAAGAAAAACACAACTTTAATTTGGAATTACACATTTTGGAGGTGCCCAACATAAAATACGACATTAAAATACCCGAAACTGTTTTCCCAAATGACCTAGAAATGTGGTTTCCAGGTAGAAGATTTTGGTGGTCTTTAAATTAATAAAATAATATAAAAATGATAAATCCAATTGTTTTAATGTACTCTAAATTCACCAGTGTTAATGAAATAGTGCCATGTGGCAGAAGAGAAAAATTACCAATAATGTGAATAGCAAAAAAAGAGAATTTAGTGTCTAGAAATGAACCTATCTATAAAAGAATATTCCCTGAACATCTCTGACTTACTCAAAAACTATCCATATTCACTTCTCAGAAAAACAAATATTGCATTGTGTTATTCAGTGGTCATTACTACTGCCATAGAAATAAAGTATATTATCTTTTGTAATTATAAAAGCAACACATGTTCACCGTCATGATTCAGATAATTAAAAGAGGAATATAGAAGTGAAAATCAACAATAATTCCATTATCCAGGTGAAACACTGTTAACAGTTTTATCATGTTTTTAGACTTTTTTATGTAAACAAATTGTTTTTAAAAACTGCATCATATATATATATGTGGAACTATAACTTACGTTTTTAATAATATCATTTTATGGCCATATTTCCATATTTATATAAAGCTATACCATCATCTCAACAACTGCAAAGCAATACATCTAATGAATCACATTTTTTTTCATTTTATACCGTAATGAACATTGTTCTTTTTCTTTGCATCTATTTTATTTATTAATAAATATTGGTAGGGTAAAGAGTAATATGTTTTTTGTAGTATCCATTATGCAAATGTTAAACCACTGTTGCTTACACATTCATCAACTTACATATTTTACAGAACCAAATAAACTAAAGAAGAAAAAGAAAGAAAAAAAAGCAGGAATTTTATGTAATAAAAATCTTATGCAGTCATGGGTTATATTCTCACTGACTGTTTTCCTTTCTCCTATTTTCCCCATGTATTCATATAGTTGCATCATATATTTTGAGATTATCCTATCTTCGTTTACCCCTTCAGATAATTTCCTCTCTGCTACCCCCACTAGTCCCCTCCTCTTCTTTATACTCTGCTTATATTTTCCCTTCTTAGGCAAGTATGATTGTTCAATTTTATGTATCTACATATGTATAGTTTATTTTTCTTCCTTTAAGTTAGATTTAGCATGCACATATGAGTGAGAACATATGGTATTTCTCTTTTTGGGACTGAGTTTGTTTGCATAAGATGATGTTCTCTAGTTCCATCCATTTTGCTGCAAATGACATAATTCCATTCTCCTTTATTGTTGAATAATATTCTATAATGAACATTGTTCTAAGTATTCTTTGTTCTTTAATTGTTTCATTTGAAGCAATTCCTAAAAGTAGAATTATCAGATCAAAAGATATATCAAGTAGTTTTACATTTTTGTTTTTAAAAAAGTTGTAAATCAGCTTAAAGAACTATGTCTGTAAGATTGTTCAGATACCATTTCTTGTATTTCTCTCTCCCATCTCCCTCACTCTACAGACAACAACTCCGTTCAACATTTTAGTTAGATCTTTTCACTATTTTCCACTTTCTTCTATATTCTTCTCTTAATTGTCTAAATTCTGAAAATGAACACGTGTTGCTCTTATAATTAGAAAAGACAATACACTCTGTGGCAGTTGTAATGGTCAGTGAATAGCACAAAAGCAACATCTGTTACATTTTGTACATTTTTTACTTTTGTATCTCTAAATAATAATCCCCTTTTGGTTTTTTTTCTATTTTTAACATTATCTATTAACTTTAAAAATTACACATGAAAAGTTGGGCACGGTGGTGCATGCCTGTAATCCCAGAGGCTTGGGAGGCAGAGGCAGGAGGATCACAAGTTTGGGACCAGAGGCAGTCTGCATAACTTAGCGAAACCCTGTCTCAAAAAGTAAAAAAATGGGCTGGGGATGCAGCTCAGTGGCCCAGCACTTGCAGAGCATGCAAGCGCAAGGTCCCTGGGTTCAATCCCCAGCACTACCAAAAAAAAAAAAATTACATATGAGAATTTAACAAATATTTATTCCCTTACTGGCAGTCTGAAACACATACACACATTCCATTAAATATACATTAAATAAATGATTTTGGATTATCTCTTCCATCTTTGTCCTTATCCTTTACAGGCATATTATGACACCAAGAGTCACTTTATACACAATATCCTTAGTACATGTGTCAGTAAATTTTCTCATTGCTGTGACAAAATGCCTATTAAACAACTTGAGGGAAGAAAGATTTGCTTTGCTCATGATTTCAGAGGTTTTAGTCCATCATAGTGGGGAGGATTGGCAGAGCACAGCAGAGCATATTGGCCAGGAAATAGAGAAAGAGAATGTTTGTACTAGTGAGCTCTCTTTTCATTCCTTCATAGCTCCCAGGATGTGGAATGGTGCTGCCCACATTCAGGATAGATCTTCTCCTTTAGTTAATCCTCTCTAGAAATGTCCTCACAGATATATCCAGAGGTGTACTTTACTAACCTCATAGGCCCTTTTCAATCCAACCAAGTCGGCAATCAAGACTAACCATCATAATACCATCTCTGAAAAATACCTAAAGTTTTTCCAAATGAGGATATTCTGGTCCAAACTGGATTTATTAAGCATTTACTTCTTAGGAATTTATGATTTAGGATGAGAGCCTTAGTGACTCTGGGTTACTGAGCTGACATATACAAATATGGAAGTTATTAGCAGTCATACTTACCACTGAGGACTGAGGATTAGGTTAGTGGTAGGGAGCTGTATAATTTCTATTTAGTAAAGATTTAGGAGTGGCAATCTGATTTGTGTGTGTGCTGTGGTAGTTACAGGACTTGGTTTGAAGCTGCTATTAGTATAATGCCCTCATTTAGATATGTGTACTTGGCATGGCTTGAAAGATGAAGCTGAATCAGAGTATGGATTGGTTTGCACAGAAAAGAAGAAAGGAATGATAATGTAAAAGAAACAGAGATGAGAAGCAGAAAGTGCTGATGATTTTTAAAGTTTCGTTTAGAGGTCTAACAGTATTCCAGCCCTTGGGGATTTTGTGTGACACCTCTACAGCTATCTCATAAATGTTGTGTTTATCCTTATGCAAGGGGTTTTCAGTGAGTTCCCTGTTTTGCAACCAACAAAGTCCTTGAAAAGCACATTATCTGGGGAGACCTTGATCAATCTTGACTGTGATTTTTAAACCAACCTTGAAGTTACTACAAAATAACAAAAGAAAATAACCAGACTCCTGGTTCACACTCTTCTGAGGATGTTGTTAGGTGCTGTAGAGTTGGGTCGGACTCATAGCGACCCACATAAGGTTTTCAATTGCTGACTGTGTCGGGATTGCTTTGGATTGCAACACCCTTCTCCCCTTTTTATTGTGGTACTGGAGATCAAACCCATGTCCTCAGAGAGTGAGGAGCAGCACTCTACCAACTGAGCTAAACGCCAGCCCCTCCTCAGGATAGAGAGACAGTTAAAATAATAAAGGGTACTTGCAGCCCATTTAGGTAAGAAAAATGCAATTAAACAGAGTAGAAAGTAACATAAATGGGATTTTGAAAGCAACATCTGTTAGATGTGACAGCAAATTGTCCTATGATGAATAGAAAGATTATGACTGTTGATAATGAGTAATTAGAGATTCATCATAATGTGTATAGGAACACATACAGTGTTTTCTCTACATATTTTAGAATGTACATGTTGAAGAGTTTTAAAAATTGTTTTTATACTATTGTTTCCATTTAAAGTAATTTTTAAAGCCAGGCATGATGGCATAGCCAGTAATCTTAGCAACTCAGGAAGGTTAAGACAAGAGAATCATGTGTTTGAGACCAGAGGTAGCCTGTGCAACTTAGTGAGACCCTATCTCAAAATAAAAAATTAAAAAGGGTCTGCGGGTGCATGTCAGTGGTAGTGCACTTGCACCCAGCATGTGCGAGGTCCTGGGCTCAACCTCCCCCCAGTACAGCAAAGTAAATATATATATACACACGTACATGCATATATACATACATACTCACATAATCTTTAAAAACAGAAACTAGGCAAATGTAATAGACTAATCTAAGTGAAAAAATAAACAAAAAAACAACAATAAAGATCTACTTTCATCTATATTTTGTTGTTTAAGGAGGTTGTTTTGACAGACCCTGTTAACAGTTTGGAAGCACTGAAAGTCATAAACAGCTTCTTTGTAAGACAAAGAACAAATAAACTATCTTCACAGCAATTTCGGGGATTTAGTCAACAACACTTGATACTTGCCCTATGTTAAAAAGAAATGATTAGGCTGGGTGTGGTGGTACCATGTCTGTAACCCCAGTGACTTGGGAAGCAGAGGCAGGAGAATCACAAGTTTGAGGCCAGAGGCAGCCTATGTAACTTAGTGAGACCCAGTTTCAAAATAGAAATATAAAAGTGGCCAGGCACAGTGGTGCATGCCTATAATCCCAATGACTTGGGAGGCAGAGGGAGAAGGATCGCAAGTTCAAGACCAGAGGCAGTCTGTGTAATTTAGCAAGACCCTGTCTCAAACATTTAAAAAAAAAAAAAGGGCTGGGGGTTCAGCTTAGTGATACAGCACTTGCAAAAGCATGCAAGTGTGAGGCCCTGGGTTCAACTCCCAGAAAAACAAAAAAAAAAAAAAAAAAAAAAAAAAAGAAAAGAAAAAGAAAAATGGGTTTAGGGTGTAGCCCAGTGGTAAAATACTTGCAAAGTATGTCTGAGGCCCTAGGTTCAATATCCAACTACAGAAAGAAAGAAAAATAACAAAGAAAGATTAAATTTTTTCCTTTATTTAAACTGTTAAAATAAGTGTGTATATGTGTATACACACACACACACACACACACACACACACACATATATATATATATATATATACACACACACATAAATTCATATTCTTGATTTCTTTCTTTTTTCTTTTTTTAGACAGAGTCTCACTGTACAGCCAAGGCTGGCCTGCAACGCACAATGTAGATCAGGCTGGCCTTTAACTCAAACTCATGGTGATCTTCCTGCCTCAGCCTCTCAGTGTTGGGATTACAGGCATGCACCACCATCCCTGACTCAATAAGTACATATTCCTGAAAATAGGATTTACTTAAAAAATTTGGATAACTCACTGGTGTTCCTGGTGCTACTCGGGACACAATTACAGGCATCTTCTGATCATATCCTCCCTTAAAAAGAGAACACACCAAATTTTACCACATTAAGAAAAAACATCTTAATGTAAAAACTGAGTACAGCATAAATTCCAGATTACCTTTACATTGAATCCAAACCTTCCGTTTTCATCAGGTTTCATTCTGATTAGAACGAGATTATCATGGGGAATACCACCATTAGGCTTGAAAAGACAAAAATAAATAACATAATTTTCTTCATTTACAATCTGTACTTCAGAAATATAGAGTATGCTTTTCGTTTGCTTAAATACAAATAATAATTCCAATCAAACTGTTATTTAGTTTAGGAAAGTAAATCTTTATTTTCTCCTACCTTATTGCCACTATACCAGCAAGAACAACATTGGCAAATCAAAAGAATTTGTATCTTGACTTTCTCTAATCTCATCCTACTAGCCAGGTTTTCATACCCACCACTCTTCTAGAACTGTTAATTAAAGGAACCAAAGATTTTCACATCACTAAATTCAGTGTTTAATTCTCAGATCCTTGTTTTACTTGACTTACCTGTAGCAAGTGATAAAGTTAGTCACTTTCTCTACGAGTTTCTTTATAGTAGCTAGTTGACTACTTTCCCTTGTACCTTCCTGCATTTTCTTAGTCTCTTTTACTAGTCTATTTCACCTCTCATTTTTGTAATTTAGAGGACTTAAGACTCATTTTCTAGAATTTCTTACTTCGATAACTACATACACTTTCTTAGCCATTTCTCCTTGTTTTATGGCTTTAAATATCTATATGCTATCAACTACAAACATTGTAATTCTAGCTCATACCTTTTTCTTCAAGTCCAAAATCATATATCCAATTGTCTTTATCTCCAAATGCATTATTTTGTGTGCATGTTTGTTGTATGGGGGGGGGGGTTGCTGAGACTCAAACCCAGGGCCTTGCACATACTAGGCAAACACTCTACCACTGACTGAGTTACATCCTCAGCTCTCTAAATGGATTACTAATGTTGTTAGGTTCTGTCAAATCGGGTCTGACTCATAGTGACACAATTATTGACAGAATGAAACACTAAACACTACCTGACGTTGTGCCACGCCCAGTACTATTGTTATCCACAGTGTTTTTGATGGGTGATTGTTTCAGGAGTGGGCTGCTGGGTCCTTTTCCCATGCCTATAGCCCCCAGTATTCCTAGGTGGTCTCCCATCCAAGGACTAACTAGGCCTGAGTCTGCTTAGCTTCCAAGATCTGACAGGATCAGACACCAGGTTGGTATGGCCGTCTGAAACTTATCATGTCCCAAACTGTATTCCTGATATTCTACCCATAACTGCCCCACGGGCAGGCTTTGACATCTCAATAAAAGCCAATTTCATCTTTCTAAGTCCTAGAAGTAGTACAACCAGAGTGCTCCTTGGAAGCAAAAATGGCCAGACTGCGTCTTACATATTT
>VMDO01018993.1:0-40790 GCA_007922755.1 Pedetes capensis | reverse complement strand
GGTGGTCTCTGAACTCAGGTGGGATATACTCAAGGTCATACCGTGGCTCTCGTATACTTGTTCTAATTTTCTTCAGCTTCAGTTTGAACTTACATATGAGAAGTTGATGGTCTGATCCACAGTCAGCACCTGGTCTTGTTTTGACATTTTGTACAGAGCTTTTCCATCGTCTCTTTGCACATATGTAGTCAATTTGATTTCTGTATGTTCCGTCTGGTGAAGTCCATGTGTATAGTCTCCGTTTATGATGTTGAAAAATGTATTTGCAATGAAAAGGTCATTGGTCTGACAAAATTCTGTCATGCCATCTCCAGCTTCATTTCTGTCACCAAGACCATATTTTCCAACTACTGAGCCTTCTTCTTTGTTTCCAACCTTTGCGTTCCAGTCACCAGTGATTATCAGTATGTCTTAGGAGCTCATTATACTGGAAGCTGTTAATAACTGATGGGTCAATATCCTAGTCGTCCCCAGAGCATTTTTTTCAAATGATGGCATATTTATTTGTTAGTATAAAAAGCATCTGTAAGATATAAGATTCCCACTAACAATAAATGGACAATGAGGGAGGGTATTTTTAGTACATTTGGAGAATAATTTATGGATTTCTTTTGAATTTATCGTTTAGGGAATAACTATAATTATTAAATTTAGTGATTCATTTCAATGATGAAGTTTATTGTTTAAGCTTGAGGCACAAATTTACCCATGTATAAATTTATAGATACAATATGTTTATTGTTGTTGTTAGGTGCTGTTGAGTTGTGTCTGGCTCCTAGCGACCCTCATAGGTTTTTCAATACTGATTGTTTCGGGATTGTATTGGGAGTGGATTGCCGCATCCTTCTCCCATTTTTGCGGGGCTGAGGATTGAACTAGGGCCCTCAGCAAGTGCAGAGCAGCAGTCTATCAACTGAGCTAAACCCCAGCCCAACTATATACATAGATACATAAAACTATCTTGTTGTTGTTGTTGTTGTTAGGTGCCGTCAAGTCGGTATCCGACTCATAGCAACCCTCATAGGGTTTTCAATGGCTGTTTTGGGATTGCCTTGGGAGTGGATTGCCAGGCCCTTCTCCCATTTTTGCGGTGCTGGGAATTGAACTCAGGGTCCTCAGAGACTGCAGTGCAGCGCTCTACCAACTGAGCTAAATCTCAGCCCAAAACTATCTTACTTAATTTAATTTGTATCCCAAATGGATGTAATGAATTTGTTGACTAAATTGAAGTTATCTTTCAAATTATCTATACATATCTTTATATCTCAGAAGGATGCTGTTTTTTCTTCATCTTGTAACTCCTATACAATTATTTCTGCAGTCACAGAATGAGAGCACTTGTGTGATGTCCTGTACTATAATTGATGGGTTCATGTTTCATCTACAGATTACAAAAGTAATAAAACCCACAGCATTGTAATTATGAAAGTCATATATGTTCTAATATTGTGTAGCAGGATTGGAATTAGGGAGTATCAGATAGAATTCTGCACCAAGAAACCTTTGAAGTTCAACATTGAACCCTTGAGGAAGACCTCAAGGTGATATATTTTATTATTTGCTCAAAACCATTACACAGAGGTAATAATAATAGTAACTGTGCCTAGCCATGGTTCCTGACTGCTAGACTTTTAAATCCTGATGCCTGTCCCTGATGACCACATCTGCCCAGAGTACATATTTGGCTACAGAATTTTTTGTTCTTCAATGAAAAATATCTGAGGAATTATGAAATCTTCCACATGTCTGACAACGGTGATTGAAAGAAAGACTTTCTGTGAAAGGGTCCCGTGTTGCTTGTGAAATTGTCCTCCTGCCCAACAGGAGGATGAAGGTCAAAGGCTTCCTCGCAGTCACAGACGCAGAAGACACTATTTGGGTCAACTTGGAATGTCAATCCCGTGAAGGGGATCAGGGGGGATGAAAGTGGCTGAGAAGCCCCTGTTCTGTTTGTTTGTTGTTCTTGTCTGGTCTGAGCTCCCTGGCAGGAAGGGAGCGAACGGGGGTTGAAAGCCCTCATGTGGGAACACACAACTCTTCAGTGCCCTGTCTAGCAGAGGGAGCCGTGTTCTTTATCCTCTCTATAAAATGCATGGATATTTTAGGAAATAAAGAAGTATAAAGAAACAGAGACATGGACGCTTCCTGAAGCCTACCATGTGAAGATAATCTCTGTTAACCCTTCTGTGTGCCTGTTTCCTTCCCATTTGTGCATAGTGACAAGATGTATTTTGCTGTAGAGACCATCATACAAATTGCTTTCCCCTTAAAAAATCATTTGGTAATTTTCAGTTTAATGCATTTTATAGTTCAATACTATTTTAAGTTAATAATTTTATCAACTAGTTGAATGAATAGCATAGTAAAGGTATAGAATTCTATTCTACATAACAGAATTTTTAAACAAAATTTTACTATTAGGTATTTAATGTCTTAGTACTTAAAATGCTGTCTTGTAACACACTGTTTTGCATATATCCATTATTATTTTCTAAAATTCCTAGAAGTGACTCTTCTGGTCCATAAGATTTTGTTAACATGTTTAAATGATGCTTGAATTTTGATTCCTACTAGTAGAGCATAGAAGTTTCCATTATTTCATGTCCTTGTGAGTGGTTGGCATTTAACAAGCCTTTGCCAGCTTTATAGAGAAAAGTTCAATCTCATTTCATTGGAACAATTATTTTTGTAGTTATTAGAGCCAAATAAAATTTACTTAGTTTTCTTGCTTCTAAAACAAAAGGTGGCATTAAACAGTCATCCGTTTTTTATTTTTCCTGGCTATCCCAGCTGACCTGGAACTTGTGATCCTCCTGCCTCTGCCTCTCGAGTGCTGGGATTATAAACATGTGCCACCACGCCAGGGTTTGTTGTTGTTGTTAGGTGCCATTGAGTCATGTCCGACTCATAGCGACCCTCATAGGGTTTTCAATGGCTGACTCTTTCAGGATTGCCTTGGGAGTGGGTTGCCACATCCTTCTCCCATTTTTCGGTGCTGGGAATTGAACTTGGGACATCAGAGACTGCAGAGCAGTGCTCTACCAACTGAGCTAAATCCCAGACCACGCCAGGGTTTAGAAATCTCTAAATGACCTGCGGTGAAAGACTGAAGTTAGGCTTCAAATCTGTGCTAACATTCTTGGTATCCTTCCTGAACCCCGTCCTGCTGCCTCACCCTTTCTTTGGGTATCAGTGGGACACCCAAAGTGCTATCTTCACAGATTCTGAGAGAATCCTTTTAATCCATCCACAGGGATGAAGCCTTGCGGAACGATAAGCCTTTGTGTAAAGATTATCACCTCTACAGTTTGTATTTGTTCCTAGTCCTTTTTGCATTTTAAAAAGACAAATAGTTGCATAAGCACGTGAATCTTCTAACCAGCAATTAAGTTTCAGGAAGGTATTTTCTTCTGTTAAAGTTTCAAAATCGAATAGTGTGCACCCATTCTATTTAGTGCTTTAGGGCTGTCTCCCTCATCTGCTTTGGTTGCATGGTTTGATCAGGTTCTGTGGACACTGGAATAGCTGGAACATCAGAGAAACAAATGACAAGTCAAGGTCAAGACAGCCCTCTCCAGGGGGGAATTTGAGAATGCCCTCTGTGGTAGAGGATTTGAAAACACCCTCCAGCACCTCCCCAGGGGTTCTGTTGTCGTTGTTAGGCACCATTGAGTCAGTGTCTGACTCATAGCAACCCTATGTACAACAGGCAAAGCACTATTGTTGTGCTTCTCTGCTATTCATAGAGTTTTCAATGGGTAATTTTTTTTTCTTTTTGGTGGGAGGGAGTGGGTTGCTGGTCCTTTTCCCAAGCCTACAGCACTTGGTGTTCCCAAGTGGTCCCCCATCCAAGTACTAACCAGGCAGGACCCAGTTTAGCTTCTGAGATCTGAAGGGATCAGATGCCACAGTGGTACAGCTGCAGGCACCCAAGGATTGTTCTGGAATTTATGAAATCTCACCTTGTCTGCCCATCCACACCTGTGGAGCCCCGAGCCAGAGCATGTGATCACAAGCATGCACGCAGGAGGTTTTGAGTCTGTAGACCCAGGCTGGGGTCTGGAGTTTGTGCCTTAACCCCCTTGGATGAGTGCAATGGCTCTGATTTGGAAACCCCTGACCTTCCCATCCCAGCCTTTCACCCCATGCTCTACAGAAAGCAGCTCCCACCTTGCTAGGACTCTTAGAAATGCAAGTTCAAAGCCAGGTGCAGCGGCGCACGCCTGTAATCCCAGTTGCTCGGGAGGCAGAGGCAGGAGGATCACAAGTTCGAGACCAGGGGCCGTCTGCATGACTTGGTGAAACCCTATTTCAAAAAGTAAAAAAATGGGCTGGGGGTGCAGCTCAGTGGCCCAGCACTTGCAGAGCATGCAGGCGCAAGGCCTTGGGTTCAACCCCCAGTACTGCAAAAAAGAAAAAAAGAAAAAAAGAAAAAGAAAAAAAAAAAGAAATGATGCAAGTTTGCGGGTCCCTCCCTGGACTTTTTGAGCCAAGGACTGTGTTTTAAGACCTGTAGTTGATTCCAGTGTGGGGCGGTGGCAGGTGTGGGGGGCTGGAGTTTGAGAACCATGACCCGAACTTGAAGTTGTATGGCATCCTCAGGAAACACAGAGCGCAAGCCTGCGTGTCAGCTCTCTAGAGAAGAGTATCAGCCTGCAGATGCTGCTCGGTGTGATTTTGGATACTCTAAATCATGCTTCAGCATTTGTTACTGAAAGGAAATCATGCTTCAATATCTGGTCCTAAGAGGAAATCAAGCTCTCTGTAATATTTCTCCTAGGTAAGGGGAAGGGGAAAGAAAAGCTATTTTGATAGAAAGTGAAAATATCAGTAGAGTTGTTTTTGAATCAGCCTTAAAATTTTTATTCCTTATTAATAGAAGTTATGCTAATGGTGAACATAAAATCTTTGTCATCCAAATTTGATAACACTTGAGGAATAACACAGTATTTGTTACCCTTCTCTTATCCATGGTGGTCAGTACTGAGCATTAAATATCAAGAGAGGTAATGCTACAATTTGCTCAACTACAATAAGAGATCAAGCCCACAGCCTGAATTTCCTTGTCCTGCTGCTTCTGCTGTGGCTCACGGAATGCTCCATCCTGAGGACGTCTCATAGCTCAGTGTCATTTGGAAGTGAAAGGGATGCGCCCTGGGTCCAGACTGCCTCTCTGCCTTCCTACCTAACACTGGCCACTCAGGACATCTCTTCCTAACTGCAGTGAGAGGAATGGCGCGCCTCCTTCAACAGGCTGTCCTAAGGCTTCTCCACATTAGTTCGTACATAGTTCTTGAATGACGATACAGGAAGGCTTCATGCCTGCAGCTGTCACTGTTCTTTACAGATGTGCGGTGGCAGGGTGCTGCTGGTTGCTGCTGGCGCGTAGACCTCACCAGCTGTGCAGAGCCCCGAGGTATGGTGGACCGAACCGCCTAATGGCTTCCCAGCACTTTAAGTACCACATTGCCTTTTTGCCCCCAAAAGAGGCTGTGGAAATTTCTTTACTGACCAAGATGGAAAACATTTTGAGGTTCTTTCTTCCCCCTCCTTTGGACAATTTAGACGAGCTTTTATAGAGACTATGGGAGTCCACCTGCGCCAGAGTTGGGGTAGAGAATTTTCCCTGCAGAGCAGACAAAAGGCAGCCCAGGCCCTCAAACCTTATCATTTGCGTTTCTCCTAAAAGGCAGAGGGGCCTCCTTGAATCGCATGCAATCTCTTTCTTGGTGGAGCCGTGGTGGAACGGAAGAGCTCCATGGTGCAGGCTCTGTGGCAGCTGTAATTTATGCAGCTGGAGAGAGAATGCCGTTGCTCTCTGCACAGCAGCACGATCCATCCAGTCCGGCATCTACTTTCATGCACCACTGGAAGCTCCGTTTCCACTCCTGCCGAGTCCGTCTCAACCGGCTCAAACTGTGATGAAGAGAAGAGAGCACCAGAGGAGCTTGACAGGGAGACAGCTAGGCCGGGTGGCCAGCAGGACTGCGGAGCGCGCGCTCGTTTATGCCTTCCAACTCGGTGCATCTCAATTTCAAAGCGGAAGCATTTTAAGGCGATCTGGGAGGAGGCAATGAAGTTTGATGTTTGAAGTGAGCGAGGAGTGAAGGGTTCTTAGCAAATCCACACTCCTTCCTCGCCCTTCTCCTGGCGGGGTCCCCTGCCGGCGCGGCTGCTTTCCTTGCAAGTGCTGCGAGCTGTCAATCCGCAGCAATTTCAGAAGCTCTGCGCGCACAGCCAGAGCCGGTGGAAATGGAGCTGTCAGCACGGAAAATTGAGATGCTTTGGTAGAAATTATGTAACAAAGTAGGCGAAAGTCCACTGCTCTCCACAGGTCTATGTTTGATAATATTATTCATAGCTATCTTCCCTTTGCACCAGGTTACAAACTCATTCTGAAAAACAGTTGTCCACGTATGTAGGGCTGGTGGAGCTGAACCTGCCGGCCAGAGCTGCAGTTGACGTGGGCTTTACAAAGCTGATGCTGCCCGGGCCTGCTATTTTTAAAGTGCATGGAAGTGAAAGAACTTTCCTTTCCCTTTTCCAGACAAAGTCATTTGGTGGCTCACTGTTCTGGATTGTGAATCCCACTGAGGATTTCATTTTGCTCCAGCAGGTGGGTTTCACCCGAGGCAGGATGGGTGGAGAAACAGCTTCTGCAATGGCTGCCTGACCTTCCAGGAGCCCAAGTGTGTGTTCCTCCATGCTCACTGCCACCCTGCTGTCGCCCATCATTGTCCTCAGTGCTTTGCAACTGCCATCTTGCTTTGTGATCCCGGCACCTTTAAGGTATGTAGACTGGTGAGCTCACTTAGTCAGTCTAGAACTCAGACCCTGAGGAACTTGTGTAAGATCATCTCCAGAGCCCAGATTGCTCTCGGATATGTTGTTGTTGTTGTTGTTGTTGTTGTTAGATGCCATTGAGTCAGGTCCAACTCATAGCGATCCTATGTACAACAGAACGAAACCCTCCCCGACACTGTGCCATGTCTGCACTATGCCAGTGCTTCTCTGCTCTTCATAGGGTTTTCAATGGCCGATTGTTTCTGAATTGTTTCAGGAGTGGGCTGCCAACTCCTTCTCCCATTTTTGTGGTACTGGGGATTGAATCCAGGGCCTCAGAAGGTGCAAAGTAGTGCTCTACCAACTGAGATAAACCCTAGCCCCATCCTGGGGTATGGTGTGCTCTAAAGAAAATTCCCCCGTCTCACCCACTCTGCCCTCCCCATGTCTGTCAGCATATTGCTATGATGCTGAAAGCTAACACTGGTATTTCAGATACTGGTAGGGCCACCCATGCTGGACAGGTTTCAGCTGAGCTTCCAGATAAAGACAGAATAGAGAGAAGGACCTGGCAGCCCACTCCTGAAAACACTTGCCATTGAAAACCCTGTGAATATCAGAGAAGCACTGTCAAATATAGTGCCAGAAAATGAGCCCCCCAGGCTGAAAAGTGTTCAAGAAACAACTAGGGAAGAGTGGCCTCCTCAAAAGAGGATCAACCTTAATGATGAGGATGGCGCAAAGCCCCTGGGACCTCCATTTGCTGATGTGGCACAACTCAAAGTGAGAAGAAATGTAGTGGCTGCAACATTGGGCTTAAACATTAAAAGAAGATCATGTGCATGGCACCGTGTTGGGCAATGGTTCATTTTGTTATAGATTGGGTCACTATGAGTCAGATCCAACCTGACAGTACCCAACAACAAAGAAAATTTGGTTATTTTGTGTGTATCTGAAAAATGGTCATTATGATGCAGTTTCCCCAGGACAATTTTGTATCCCCTGGTTTTCCCTTTACTCCCACATGCCCTTTAGTATTTGTCTTTTTGGCTGTGCTGTCTTAATCACTGGTCTCCAACTTTCATGGCATAAACGGCCTTCTCTCTCATCCTTCACTCTGAGACCTTTCGGTTACAGAGCATTTCAAATTCTGGCCAGCTGGACTGATAAGGACCCATCAGTCTCTCAATTTTAAAGGTTTTGTCATATGTAATGATGTGCCTAGCTAGCCACCTTGAGGAGAAACAATTCTGGTTGAAAGGAAAAATTGGCCTCTCGTATGGAATTCAAGTTCTGATATTTCTAAGAGGTTTTGAAAGATTGCACATCTCACAGATGTCCCTCACTGAGCCTGAGCTTCGCACAGAGTTGGAGAGCATCAACATGCAAGGCTCTTTCCCCGCTTTGCGTGGCTGTCATGGGCTCTCGGTGGTGGACAGCGAGGTCTTTGTGCTGCCGCTGGCCTCTCCCTACCAGCCCCCTCCTCCTCCCTGCTCTGGATTTGTCACTGCGCCTGATGCCCCTCTTAACCATTCACCACATCCTGTCTCTTCCATCCTTCTCCTCCATGTGGTGCGTGCTGCCCTCCAGCAGGGTGAGAGGGTTTCCCAGAACGATGTGAAGTGGAAGGTGAATTATTTAACAAATCTTTGCCACAAGCTGTTCTGTGGGCTGGCAACCCCTGCCCTTCTCTATGTCGGTTTATACCATGGAGGATACCTTTGCTCATTTACTTTTCTCCTAGAAGAGGACCATATGAGGCCACTCATTTATCAGGACCTGCTGAAGCCCATGTTAACATTTTGAATGGCAGAACAAATGGCTGCCACATCTCTGCTTCTCACCTGACTTAAACACTTCACACATCACACCATCCGCAGATAGGGCAGGAGCCATGCTTTGCTTAGCTCTTGGTGCTCAGAATCTATTATGACATTGTACAATGACTATTATGTATCTTTACTAACATACTGCGCTTCTCATGCATACTTTAATTTAAATGGGAAACTTAAAAAGGGAAAAGAGGGAGGGAAGGAGAGAGAAGGGGCATGGAGAGAGAGAAGGAAAGGAGGAGAATAACATGGAGAAGGAGTAGGAGAGGGAGAAGAAGGAAGAAAAAGGAGAAGAGGGAGGAAGAGTAATAGAAGAAGGAGGAAGAAGAGCAGGAGGACAAGAAGGAGGAAGAGGAGGGGCGATAACTTGGGGCAAGACACACGTATGTTTTAATGGATTACTGACATAATTTATGTTGGGAATAACTGAATGCGCACGCTCACTCTTTTCAAAGGCTGTCTAAATTAAGCTGTTTGCTGTAATTTCATAAGAACCAGATTCTACCCGCTAAGGCATAAGTAGATGAAAGCATATGAATTTCAGCCATACCTCAGAACAACATGAACCCTCTCATATTTCAGAGAAGGATGAAATAGCACAACATTTGCCACCTCAGAAACACATCCAAGAACACTAACAGATCAACGCACTACAGAATTTACACTTTAAGTCATTTAGTATGAAGGAAGATTTCCAAATAGTAGCTGCATTTCAATTAATCTTAAGATATTCACATAACAATTCTTTGAGAATTAGAATAATGTAATGCACATAAAATGTTCTTCATTCTTAAAGCATCATACATTTAAAATGCATTATTATAACGTTAAAGGTGTTTGTTTACAGAATCTTCGTACATTGAGATAGATGTGTTAAGAACCTCCAGGTCTGACCAGGCAACACTACATGGGGCAGGCACAGATCCTGCCCTTAGCGGGATTCGGTGACTAAGGAAGACAAAGCATGTAGAGATGGGAATCCAGAGAGGTCGGCCACCATTTCAACTGGACAAGTTCAGGACAGGACTGGAGAGACGAGAGAACTTCCACTGGAACTAGAAGTCCTTCTGAATTACTCTTGGCAGGGTGACAGGAGGTAGATGGTTTGAGGTGACAAGCTGGCAGGAGAAAGAGACACTCCTGTGAAGGACAGCAACGTGAGCAAGGGGCAAAGGGGACGGGAGACGGCCGTGAGACATGGCATGCAGAGAAGCCTATGTGGGTTTGCATGGGGAAGCGGTAAAAAGTTGTTAAAAATTCTACATTGGAAGATTAACCAGAACACAGGGACAAAGAGGCCACTTGTCAGTAACTGCCCAAGTGTTGGCAAGGTGTGGGGATCCCCGAAGAGACAACCGCAATGGTGAAGAGACCACAAGAGGAAAGGGGTGGGAGATGATTAAGCAAATGGCATCACAGGGTTCTGATACAACTAGTGGGTGTCGAATAAGCAGGAAATGCTGTGCACACACCAAACCTTCTCTAACTATAAACATTCCCTGCTTTTAAATAAATGAGCTTCTCGTACACCATGGAAGAATTCACTGTAACGAAAAGCCAGGTGAGTCCGTGGGGCAGTAAGTTCATCCGTGAGAATCGGAAGCACTAAGAGAAAATGGAGAATCATGAGAAGAAGGTGGCACGGAAATCGTTTTTAATGAAAACCTGTGGGAGCCGTCATCGGAGGGATGTTCTGATGTCAGTTTCCAGCCGTGCTGCAGCAGTTGGATTTTATTCGATGCATTCTTAAACTGCATTACTAAATGTATTTCAGGTTTTAAATACCTGCACATTCCCTGAGTTATTCTCCTCCTTTGGAAGAGAGTTGATTGCCAGCCGAAATTCTTTATCACGTGGCAGATAGACAGCTGCACATCTGGCTCTAGTTTTCCAGTAAGTGTAAGTTTTTGCAGTACATGGTACATGAATTATTTTGTCTTTTAAATGATATTCACTTTTTGTTTTTCTTTGCATTACTATGGAGCATGGGGCTGGGATTTAGCTCGGTTGTAGTCTCTGAGGTCCCGGGTTTGATTTCCCAGCACCGCAAAAATGGGAGCACTACATGGTAATCCACTCCCCAGGCAATCCCCGAAAAGTAATCAGCCATTGAAAACCCTATGAGGGTCAGCACCTAACAACAACAACATGGAGCCTAGTTTTAAAAAATGTCTTTCCTTAATGGATTAATAAAATACCATAAAAGTCTATGAATTTCTATTGACAAGTAACTCTTTGAAAAGAATGACCAGAGTGAGAAACAGCTCTGCTCGTGTGGGTGACAGGGGCACTGCTTTTCATTCTGCTGAAAATCTGGCTCAGGAGCTGGGGCATGCTGGTAATCCCAGGCATGGGTTCGTCTCTGGGCATCCTAGGACTGAAATGTGTTGGGTCTCCAGTTTCATTTTCTCTATTTAACACCAGGGATATTGATGAATGGCGAACAGAAACCTTCTTAAGTGAGAAGAGAATGGAAATTATAACATAAATAATGAGGAGAAGGGGCAAATACATACTGTCATTGCCGCAGACCAGATGCAGCCTAATATCCAGGGGTTTCCAAAATCAGATGAGGAGTCGGTGATGGGTAACAGACAACAACAGCTCAGAGGCAGTGTGACCTTGTTCCGTTTTATTTCCAGATAGCCCAGCCTTTTATACAGAACTACATTTCATTAAATCTTATGAAAGGTCAGAAAAAAGACAAGGAAGTTGGTAGCATTGATGGATTACATCAAAGTTTTGTCAACAATCACTTGATTAAATTGTCACATGAGTGTTAGGTAGTGATCAAAGTAGGAGATGAACTCATAGATAAATTATGTTTACTTCAAAGTGATAAACGAAGATGACCTGAGCACCTACACCTCCTGTAACAATTAACTATTCTTAACTTTATGAAGGAATTTGGGGTGGTTAACTGTCACCTGTGTGTCATCCCATTGAGTCCATTTTTATGACAAATGGGTGCTTTATCTTATCAGAATGATTTGTTTACTGTAGAGCTGTCGGTACAAAGGCTTTTGTTGTGTTGACTAAGGAGTTTATGTTGTTGGAAGTCATTCAAGAATTTCCCTATGAAAGCCTGCTAGGGAGGTTTGTCAACTCCCAATCTGAATCAGCACTGCTCACAGAGCCAGAAGATTATATACTTGTTTTTCATTAATATCTCCCAGAAATCTACAACATGAAGAAAACAGTGACCAATTCAAATTTAAGATAAAGAAAAGAGGAGACTCCAAGTCCTTTTCCATGAAGAGACCTCCTTTTTGGAGGTACTCTTCCCCTTTTGGTAGACTTTCCCTCTGAGGCAAAAGGTACTTTTCCCCTTTCAGCAGACTTTCCCTCCAATGCCTTTATTAAAGATACTCTTCCTCATGTGGGGACACTCTACGTATCATGAGTGGATCTGGACCTGGCATGTCATATTGTTTATTTTTGACTATTTTTTTCAAACATTCATAAGGGTAGTTACTTATATATTTATATTGGATGTTGGTGCTTGATGAAAAATAGAGATTTTTAAAGATCCCTGTAGGCATTTCAACAACCTTCATGTTTGTTGACATTGGTCAACAATTTAATTAGAAAATTAAATTTAATTAGAAATTTAATTAGAAAATTAAAAGTGATAGAGATTTATTACAAATAAAAAGGGATAATGCATAAATGATGCATTAAGTAAAAATGAAAGTTTCCGTTAGTCTGTTGGCTAAAATCTCTTCTGAAATTAAAAACTGCTAAACACTTTCTATGTGTTATTCCAGGGTATTCTATAATATTTGTAAACACCTCTATCTCTTACTTGCATAGCAAAGTTTATCTTGCTATTGCCAACCCTATTACTTCTACCAACAGCACATAAAACTATTGTAATTTGGACCATATCATACATATTCTTATTTGATCCCTTAATTTACTCTACAAGATTTGAAGTACATCTTTTATGTTTGCATTCTCTGACACTGTGCCATGTCCAGCACTGTGTCAGTGCTTCTCTGCTATTCATAGGGTTTTCAGTGGCTGATCGTTTGGGGAGTGGGCTGGCAGGTTCTTCACCCAAGCCTACAGAACAATGACTTGATTAAAAGAGACTTCTGGTAGACATTGAAGATTTGATAATTTGTGATCCAAAGAAGGTGTGAAAGATCTTCCAAGACTGGCAAAATGTGTGAGCATACCCCAGCAGTAGAATAATTGTACAATTTCTGCTGGTTTAAGGAAAAAACATAATCTGACATATAAATAAACTACCTTGCTATTATTCTTGGAAAAGTACACATAAACTGAATAAGAAATCACATTTTCAATATTGGACATTTGTAGGCAAAAGTATAATCTGTATTTAACATGCTAATTTGACATTTGGGCTGGGATTTAGCTCAGTTGGTAGAGCACTGTGCTGCAGTCTCTGAGGTCCCAACTTCAATTCCCAGCACCACAAAAATGGGAGCAGAGCCTGGCAATCCACTCCCAAGGCAATCCCGAAATAGTCAGCCATTGAAAACCCTATGAGGGTAGCTATGAATCAGATACCGACTCCACGGCACCTAACAACAACAACAATTTGACATTTAAAATCCATTATTTAGTATGTACCATAGCAAACACCTCTGTTAGACCATCCAGTTAATGTAAATGACCATTGGATATAATCCTATTCAACTAAGGAAAATATTAGTGCACAAGATAAAGTGATTTAAAACAAAGATGGTCCCAGATTTGTGCTAAGTGTCCTGCATAGTTTGCATTTTCTGGAACAAGTCTGTGAGCTCCAATCATGCTTGTTTACAGCTGAACTCTAACTCTGAACTGTTAGCAGAGTTCATTCACATCATAAACTCTAAACACAGTGCTGGGAAAGTATTAAGTATTTCTTAACCAATATTTTTTATTGATTGTATATTACTATCACTACTTATTATTGCGTGTTTATTATCTAGGATATTTTTCTTAATCCACATAACACCATAGTATCCTAGAACTGCACAACAAAGGAGCTTTTGATTTTTATTCCTTCAATGAGCACATATAGGCCTTCCAGGCAGGCAGGAAAAAAGTCACAGAGCTATAGGGGAGCAGAGGAGGGCATGGGGATGAGCCTTGAAAGGTTCCTCTTGAAGCGGGAGCACCTGTCCTGTGCATATGGAAATGTAGCCTCTTCCAGTCTCTTCACAGTCCTGGACTAGGGAGCATTCTGCCAACCAGCTGCAAGCAAAGCAGTTCATTAGTTCCTCATTATCTAAAATAACAGAGCAAGAAAGTGGGTGTGGTATTTAGAGAGTCCTGAGAATCACAGGATACAGGATACAATATTGTATCACAGGATACAATACATTTTGTGTAAAATAATGATTAGTGAATATTAGACTGAACATGGCTGGTTGAAATAACATGAAAGCAAAGGTCTTTACTTCTGGCATGTTGGTGATTCCAGTTCTCAGCTAAGAATGCACCAGGAAAGGAGATGAACAGCCACCCCCTCTTCTTCTTGTCGTTGGGTGCCATGGAATCAGGTCTGACTCATAGCAACCCTATGTATGAAGAATGGAACACACTTTGACACAGTGCCAGCCACACAATCTCTTTTATGTTTAAACCCATGGTTGCAGACACTTGTGTCAATCCATCTAGTTGAGGGTCTTTTGTTTTTGGTGACCTGCCACTCTCCCAAACATGATGTTCTTCCTCAGGTATTGATCCGTCTTGACAAGATGTGCAAAATATGTAAGATGCAGTCTTACTTACTTACCACCCTTACTTCCCTGGAGCACTCTGGTTGCACTTCTTCTAGGACAGATCTGTTGGTTTTCTTTGCAGTCCATGGTATATTCAATATTTGTCTCCAGCACCATAATTCAAAAGCATCAATTCTTTTCCTGTGTCCCTTTTTCACTGTTCAGCTTTCACAACCATGTGTGATTGAACATACCATGGCATGAATCAGGTGCATCTTTGACTTCAGTGTGAAATCTTTACCTTTCAACACTTTAAAAAAGTATTTTGCAACAGATTTTCCCAATGAATTTTCCCAATGATTTCTTGACTTCTGCTTCCATGGATGTTGATTATATAATGAAGTAGAGCAAAATCTTAGATAACTTCAATCTTTTCTCCATTTATCATGAAGTTGCATACTGACCCAGTTATAAAGATTTTTGTTTTATTGATATTCAGGTGCAATCCATACTGAAGCCTGTGTTTTTGATCTTCATCAGTAAATGTTTCAAATCCTCTTCAGTTTCAGCAATCAGAGTTGTGTCATTTGCATAATGCAGGTTGTTAGTGAGTCTTCATAGAATTCTGATGTCAAGTTCTTCTTCATAAAAGTCCAGCTTCTCAGATTATTTGTTCAGCATGGAGACTTAAGAGGTGTGGTGAAAGGATACAGCCCTGATGCACACCTTTCCTGACTTTAAATGAGGCAGTGTTTCCTTGTTCTGTTCGAAAGACTGCTTCCTGGTCCATGAACAGATTCCTCATGAGTACAATTAAGCGCTCTGGTATTTCCATTCTTTGCAATGTTATCCGTAATTTGTTATGATCCACACAGTCAAATGCCTTTGGATAATCCATAAAGCATAGATGGACATCTTTCTGGTACTCTTTGTTTTTGGCAAATAACACCTGACATCAATAATGATTTCCCTGGTTCCACATCCTTTTCTGAATCTGGCTTGATTTTCCACCAGTTCCCTATTACATACTGCTTCAGTCACATTTAAATGGCATTTAGCAAAATTTTACTTGCATGGGATATTAATGATATCATTTGATAATTTTCACATTCTGTTGGATCCCTTTTCTTGGGAATAGGTACAAATGTGGATCTCTTCCTGTCAGTTGGCCAGGTAGCTGTTTTCCAAATCTTTTGTGAGAAATAAATGAGTACCTCCAGTGTTACATCTATTTGCTGAAACATCTCAATATTCCATCAATTCCTGGAGCCTTGTGTTTTGCCAATGACTCAAGGTGGCTTCCATTTCTTCCTTCAGTACCATTGGTTCCTGATCATTTGCAGCCTCTTGAAATGGTCAATCATCCACTAACTCTTTTTGGTATAATGACTCTGTATTGGTTCCATCTTCTTTTATTTTTCCTTTGTCATTTAATATTTTCCCTGTAGAATACCTCACTATTTCCACCACAGGCTTGAATTTTCTTCAATTATTTAAGCTTTAGTAATACAGAGTGTATTCTTCCTTTATGGTTCTCTATCTCCAATTCTTTGCACATGTCATTATAATATTGATTTTGTCTTCTTGAGTTGCCCTTTGAAATCTTCTGTTTAGTTCAACTTCATCATGTTGTCCTTTTATTTTAGCTGGCTCAATGTTCAACAGCAAGTTTCAGAGTCTCTTTTGACATATAATTTGGTCTTTTCTTTTTTCCTGTCTTTTTAATAACCCCTTGCTTTGCTCCTGCATGATGTCTTTGATATCATGCTACAACTCATCTGGTCTTTGATTGTTAGTATCTATTACATCAAATCGGTTCTTGAGATGACCTCTGAACTCAGGTGGGATATACTCAAGGTCATACCTTGGCTCTTGTACACTTGTTCTAATTTTCTTCAGTTCCATTTTGAACCTGTATATGAGCAACTGATGGTCTGATCCACAGTCCACCTTGTCTTGTTTTGACTTTTGATATTGAGCTTTTCCTTTGTTTCTTTCCACAAATGTAGATAATTTGGTTCCTGTATGTGCCATCTGAATTCCGTGTGTATAGTTGCTGTTTATGTTGGTGAAAGAAATGTATTTGCAATGAAAAGGTCATTGTTCTGAAAAAAATTCTTACATGTGATCTCCATCACCATTTCTATCATCAAGGCCAGTTTTCAACTATTTAGCCACCTTCTCTGTTTCTGACTTTTGCATTCCAGTCACCAGTAAATATCAGGGCATCCTGATTGCATGTTCAATCAATTTGAGACTGAGGAAGCTTTTGAAAAATTTTCCCTTTCATCATTTTTGGCCTTAGTGGTGGGAGCTTCAATTTGAATAATAGCCATATTAACTGGCCTTCTGTCTAGGCGTATGGATATTATCCTGTCAGTGACAGTATTGCACTTCAGGACAGATTTTGAGATGTCTTTTTGATGATGAATGTAACCCTACTTCTCTTTAAGTTGTCATTCCTGGCATAGTAGACCGTATGATTATCTGATTTAAAATGGCCCAGACCAGGCCATTTTAGCTCACTGATGCCTGGACTGTCAATGTTTATGTGCTCCATTTCTCTTTTGATGATTTCCAATTTTCCTAGATTCATACTATGTACATTCCCCATTATCATTATTAATGATTGTTTACAGTTGTTCCTCCTTATTTTGAGTCATGCCATATCAGCAAATGGAGGCCCCTGGGGCTTTACTCCATTCCTGTCATTAAGGTTCACTGTAGTTTGAGGAGGCCACTCTTCCTCAGTCGTCTTTTGAGTGCCTTCCAACCTGAGGGAGTCATTTTCTGGCACAATATGTGACATTGCTTCTCTGTCACTCATAGAGTTTTCAATGGCTAATTGTTTTGGGAGTGGGTTGTTGGGTCCTTCTCCGTAGTTTCTCTCAGCCTGGAAGCTCAGCTGAAACCTGTCCACCATGGGTGACCCTGCTGGTTTCTAGTACCAGTGGGATAGCATTCAGCATCAGAGCAACATGCAAGCCCCACAGTATGGCAAACTGACACAGCCCTCTGTAGACTATCTGAAACAAGCCAGCAGGCTTCCAGGTTCTTAACACGATGTCCTTAACATCTCAGAGGTGGGAGTTAGTCTTGAATCCCACTGTGGTAGAATCTAAGTTGGGGATCAGATGATTGAATAAAATCATGAGTGAATCTATGAGAAACCTGACAAAAGATGATAATAATGTTAAAAAAAGAAGTAAAAATCTTTTCCATGTATTAGATTAGTAAGACGGGGATCTCGGCAATTCACTGTGTCTTGGGCATCATGTGACGTCCCACGTCCTCTGTGGCATAGAGGATGGGAACTCATTAGCTGGAACCCCTCTCTACCTTTCCTGGCTTGTGAGAAGAATCTCTTGAATCTTGTTTATTTCCTGTGAGCTGCAGTAGTTCTATAGCTCAGAGGCTTCATGTGAGATCCGAAAGAAATATTTCATAGAAGCACAGAGAAGCCCTCAGTAAAAGTCACCATTATTGATATTTTATTAGTAACATTTCCATCCCTACAGTACTTCTGCCTGCAGCCTTAGCCCTGTGGCATCCAATCCCGTCAGATCTCAGAAGCTAAGCAGGGTCTGGCCTGGTTAGTACTTGGATGGGAGACCGCCTGGGAACACCAGGTGCTGTAGGCTTGGGAGAAGGACCTGGCAATCAATCTGCCAAAAATCAATCTGCCATTGAAAACCCTATGAACAGCAGAAATGCACTGACAATAGTGTTTCCCCTGTTGTATGTAGGGTTGCTATGGGTCGGATACTGACTCGATGGCACCTAACAGCAACAATAACAACAATAGTACTTTTACCACTAGAGACTTTATAGGATCTTTTCTTTTTCCCCTATAGATCAACAGAGATGTTTGTAAATTGTTTTTCCTGTACTGAAATCACTGGGCAAACTAGGAAGCCCCCCCCCCCCCATCATTTCCTGCATCTAAGTCTAAAATGACACTGGGTGTGGCCAAGTCTCATCTTGGACACTAATTTGGTTTCACTGGGGAGGGCCACCAGAGCATCCTGCGATGAGAATTCTGAGCTGAGCCCAGGTGCTTGAGGAAGTATTCAAATGATCACAGATTCCTAAAGGCCCAATGTAAAGAAATGGCAGACGATAGGATGCCTATGTGTGCTTCTGAGATATAATCATTTCTCTGTCTGTCTCTCTGTCTGTCTGTCTGTCTCTTTCTCTCTCTGTCTGTCCCCGCCTCCCTCTTTCCTTCTCTCTCTCTCTCTCTACCTGGCACACACACAGCCTATGTGCATTTATTACTATGCTTCTTATGCCATGCTTGTTACAAACTCTCAGAATCTCTCAGATGTCTAATTTGGAAAAGGACTGAATAATTTCCATTTTCTCCACTGCTGTAATTGAGGAGCTGTTTCTGAAAATGCCCTTGCCGGACTTCAGCGCAGAACCTTCCTCCCCTCTGTGGTGGCAACTTGGTAAAAGCAGAGCCAATCTTGTCGCCTTCCCCTGGGCTGCTGTGCGCAGTCTTGCCTTAGTGGGCACAACTCTTCGTGACTGTTGGAGGGTGAAGCGAAGGAGAGGCTGATGGTTTTAGCCCAGTCAGTGCCTCTCGTGTGCCCAAAGCTGGGACATCAGCCCGCTTAACCTGAAGCAAAGCTCTTTCCTGCATAAAGGAGACAGGGCTATGGCTTGTTGTCTTCTCAAAGTAACATGATTATGGTCATTCACAACCACACGGAAGAACCTGGAGGATGTTATGGTAATGGAATAAGCCCAACATGGACGGATAAATACTGCATGATCGCACTTACATGTGCAATCAGAAAACAGTCCAGTGCATGGAAACCCAGTGGGCTGGTGGTTACCAGGGCCAGAGTGGGGAGGCGAAGGGGAGAAGCAGGCAAAGGGAAGAAGCCTGTGGTCAGGTGGGATGAACACATCTAGATGTCTGTTGTAAGGCATGAGTATAGCTGGGAGAACCATATCATCCATGGAGAACTTTCTAAGAGTAGATTGGAGGTGCTCCTACACACGCGTGCACACACGCGCACGTGCGTGCATGCACACACACACACATATACACACAGAGTAATCATGGGGGCTGGTGGGTAGGTTAACTTGCATGATCATTGTAATCATTTTACCATGTATATATACTTATTGTTTTCTAAACATTTAATGATTAAAATGTAATAGAAAGTCTACAATTTCTTTATCTTAGAGAATTTTGTTTTTGGTCTGGTTGGTTTTGTTTCACAAAAGTATTTACTATAGTTTTGCCTTCTGGATGAATCCTTAAACTGTGTTCTTTACCCCTTGTTTTACCTGTTGCTCACTTTTTCCAGTAAGTGTCTAATGATATTTAAATGTCACATCTACAGGATTCACACTTTAGGAACGTGAACTATAGAAGCAAAACAGCATTTACTAGAATTTTAAGAGGACTCATGAAATAAGTATACTACCTGTAAGGTAACTTAAGTCATTGCTATTTTGATTTCTGCCTAGAAAAGTTTTTATCTCTAAGATAACATTCTGCATAGACATTATCTCTCCCAAGTGCTGATTTCACAGTTTGGTTTTCACAGCTTTGTAGCTATTATTATCCTCAATAAAGAGAAATCAATCAATTAGGTAATATAGGCAAACTATTTTATATGTGATAAAGAAAAATAAAAACCTAGGTGATATTATTACTGTTGATTGTATCTCTTTACAAAGCACAAGTATTTACCAAAATTATTCTCCATATAATGTATATTCTATTTTTAGTGTATTTAGCCAGTTTAAAGAAAAAGCCATACATTGCTCTAGATCATTGTAGACTACCCTTTACAGAAATCATCCCAATGCACCATTATTACTAACAAATTTGGATCCTCATCAAAATTGTGTTGGTGTTTTAAATCTTCCTAAACCAGCAAAATAAATAAGATAAAACAGAACACTTTGTTTGCTAAAAGAGTCTGACACACAAATAGTGTAATAGCTGCTTGGGATATTTAGTATTGGAATAATAAATGGATAGATGGCCAGATAGGGGGAGAGGGCCAGACAGAGCAGGAGAACGAGAGAGCAATATACAGAGAGAGAGCAAAAGAGAGAGAGAGAGAGAGAGAGAGAGAGAGAGGGAGAGAGAGAGGTTTTGATTCTCTTTGTCTCATAATAGTTTTTAGAACAGTCATAACTCACATTGCTTTGGATCATTTTATAACATCTGATACAAAACATCTGAATTAGTATTATATATTTTTTGAGGATTCATTTTGGGATAACCGGTTGGGTTTCTGAGACATATTTAGACTATCTTGCTTCATTAACAACTCCTTTCTTGGCATTATTCTGAGAAGGAAAATTCTGCATGGTACCAAGGTAGAGACACCACTCAGAAACTCATGGTCTTTATGTTGCCCTGACTCAGCTGTACCTCCTCTATTGTCTCTACCGGCAGGAGGCTGACAAGTGGTTTTCAGATTGGGATGCAGGTCTTTATCAGAGCCTTTCACCACGTTCATTTCAGTTCCCTCTGTAACACAGACTGTTGGAGTCCTGATGGCAGGTCGAGTTCATCTTTATGGGCTCAGTGCCCCTTGTTGAAATCAATTAATCTGAGATCACCAAGTGAAGCCTTTGATCCTGGAGACAACGCATCCTACTTGTCTTTGTATGCTTTGCCTTTAATTTAGGAAACTTCTTTTTTCATGATTTTTCTCAGCTTAGAGAGAGCCTTGTACAAATCCTGATACCCATGGTGTGTGTGCCTCAGTGTTTCCCCAGAGGCAGAGACTAGGCTCATGGGGTCAATAGGGGATCCCACTTGCACCTGCATTACCCTCTGGGATTTCTTTCCTTTCTTCTCTCTCTTACCTGGAGATACCATACTGTCCAGGGTATCTTGAATCAGGTCCTTATAGTTTTTCCCTCAGGTTGATTTCCAAAGCAAGCTTTTGTTAGAAATTGCCTTGACCTTTCTATGCATCATAATGGCATTTTGTTTTATTTTTCAGTGTAATCTCTAATTTTTTGGGTAATGACTTACCAGCAGATATCAAACACAAAACTGTCCTCCTATATATAGTTGCAGAAATTTATATATGTATGTTGTTGTTGTTAGGCACAGCCATGAGAGGACTTGTTAGTCTAGACACCTGAGTGCTATGTAGGCATAGGGTAGAGTTGTACAAGATGTGGTGCATCAATAGTTTTACTCAGTAGATTTTTACCAATGGCTCTCCTGTGGCTGACACTCCTAGGGGCCTGGGTACCTGTGTGCATGTGCACACACATGCTCAGATTGACACACTGATCACCATTATTTTAAGTTCATAATGCAATAAGGAAATCCTATTAGCTGGAAAACCAGAGGTTATGAAGAAATAGAGTGATGAAACAGTAGTTTTCTTTATAGAGGTTAGGAAAAATATCACAAAATAAGTAGCATGTGAGTGAAACACATAGAAAAATAGAATTATTGTGGATAGAGAAGGCTGGGGCTTTCTACACTAGAAGCATGAAGAAACTTTGTGGGCAGTGAATTCAGGGAAGTTGCAAACGAGTGGTTTGGCTTTTAGCAAGAAAAAGGGTAGTGAGGGACGAGGCTGAGTGCGTAGATTGAAAGCAGGTGGTTGTGGATATGTACTTTATGCCAAGAGGTTATTGGAACAGCAGGAGAGGGATTCTCTGGATTAGATAGGGTCACTTTCACTGTAGCAATATTCACAAATACCTTACTATAACTACCTTTTGGAGTCAAGGTAGAAGAACATGCATAAGCTGGACTTGAACTTGAATGTTTGACAGAAAGGTTAACCATCTTATTTTCTTGTGTACTTCTCTGATCTAAGTAAGTAGTCCACAGATATTAAAGAAATGTCTAAAGCTCGCCAGGGCTCTGGACACATCAGATGCAAATAAACCAAATGATCTAGAGCCAGGCTGTCCAGCCCACAGCCCATGGCTACATGCGGACTAGGATTGCAAGTGATGTGGCCCCGTAAAATCTTTTAGCCTTGTGTGTATTTTCGCATTTATTTTCTCCATGACCCCTCTGGTATGTATGTGCCTTAACTATATCATGTAATCTACGTGTGGCCCAAGACAGTGTCTCTTTACCTGATGCAGCCAAAACGTTGGGCACCACTGATGTAGAGCTTTGAGATAAACTTTGATATGGTTGAAATAAAAGAGAAGATTTGCCATCTGACTTGGTCACTCATTGGCTGTGTGACTTTGGGTCAGTTTCTTAATCCTCATCTGAAAATATTAGGATAATGGATTCTAAATCTCTTATGCAAAGGGAAGGGTACCTCTCCTCATTTCTACCCACTGTGGGTGGCGCACCTGACATGAACCTGAGGTGTAACAGATATTAATGAACAACTGGATCACTTATAGTTGACTTAAAATTATAAAATAAGGAACTAAGCACAGTGGCTCACGCCTGTAATCCCAGCGAATCAGGGGGCGGAGGCAGGAGGATCTCAGGTGGCAGGCCAGAGGCAGCTGGCATAACCTAGTAAGACCTTGTCTCAAGATAATAAATAAATAGTCTAGGGGAGCATCTCAGTGGTAAAATATTTGCAAAGCATGCATGAGGCCCTGGGTTCAACTCTTAAGAGCTTCAAAATAAAATAAAAAATAAAATTACAAGGTAAGGGTAAAGGGTGTGGGCCAGGTGGACCTCTCAGGTGGGGAGAAAATGACTTCATCCTGGAGAAGCTCTGATATTTATAGAGTAGATTTTCCTGAAGGTATGCCCTCCAGGTGAAAATATTCTTCAAAAATAAGACAAACTTATGGCGTGACGTATACTGTGGTTTGGGTCTCACGGAGCATGACAGTTAAAAGTTTTTCAGATTCCTGCAATCTGTCACACTAAGTTTTGGGTTGTCATTTGGATCTGAAAAGCCACCACATGGCTAATTCTCATGAGGTTCTCTGGTTGCTGGTCTTCTCCTCAGCCTTAGCCTGACCCCAGCGCTTGTCTCCTGGCCCTTGGGGTGAGAAGGGGCTGCTCCCACTTCCATTCTGTAACCAGCTGCTGAGTTAGGAGGTAACTGTTTCTGCTTCTCAAAAACTTTGTCAAAAGCAATTTCATCATGAGATCCAGGCTGTCCCCTTTCACCCTCCATGGGCCATCCAGTTCACAGGCAGGCTGGACAGTGTCAGATGTCCTGCATTAGTCCCCGTCCTCTGAGAGGCTCCCAAAGCCCAAAGGCCAAGGAGCTGGGTGAGTTTCATGAAAGACAAAATAATCTCCTTGAGTGAGGAGGAGGAGTATCAGAAGGATCATTTCTATGGTGCATAAGCGAGGCTGAGGCTGGGTTCCATTTCTCTTTGATGTTGGATGTGGAGAAAGGCCTGGACAGGTCCATCACCCGTGACTATGGAAATCAGATGTTTGCATTTCTACCAGTGCCAGTTTTTCTTGCAGGTTAATTTTTGGCCTGGAAACTAACCTACCTGCCTTTCAAAAGTCATCTGGTGTCACGTTCTGCAGAGACCAGATTTATCCTCGATCGGAGGGGAGCTGACCCGCAACCTTTATCACCTAATCATTCTGACGTTTAACAACCTCCCCTGCCAGGAGGTTCTCTCTCCCATCGAGTGGTCAGCAGCCCTGGCAGTGGCTCTTGGTCTTTGGATTCAGAGGAGAATCTGTTCTTTTTTCAGAGCTTTAGGAGAGCGAGCAGGCAGAAAACAGGATTGCCAAGCATGTTGGACTTGAGAGGTGTCCCTTTTCCCTGGTGGGACTCTTCAGAGGTTGCTGGAGAAGTGTGTCAACATGGCCCCTTTGATGGGTGACAGAAGCATGGCAGCAGACTTTGCTGTGCTGGCAGGTGACCATCATCGGCTTCATAGGGCAGCTCATGAGGCCATTGTCAGATCAGAACGAAAAGGCAGACCGATAACAATAAAGAGGAGAGGACACCAAATGCAGCTTCTCAGCACTGTCTCTCGTGGTTCACTCTCTCTTGGGAGGTGCCTGTTCTTTCTTAGCTCTCACTCTTGGCGTGGTTCTTGTGAACATCAGAGGCTGACTTTTTTCTGGCTGTCTCCATAAAGCACTAATGATTATTCCCCGGCCATCTTCATATTTTCGCCTCTCTCTTCTGCCTACTAGGCTTGATTACAAGCAGGCAGGTGAGATGGGCCATCCAGCTGTTCTCTACTCAGAATGCACTGTGTCTTCTCTCCTGGGGTTTGGGCCATGCCGTATCTGATCCATTAACATCGCTTTCTTTTATTGTTTTTTTTTTTTTTGGCTGTGCAAATTGCTAGGATTTAAATAGCTTCTAAATTACTTATTTTAAAATTACTCATTTCCCACCGTACGGTGAGAGGCACAGATTCAGCTGCAACGCTATCATCAGACCTTTCACGGCACCCAGCTCTCGGAAGCTGGAGTGAAATCTCTTTCCCCTGTAAACCGCTCAAGAGACAATCAGGGGATAACAGCCCTTTGATCAGGAGCCAATGGGGCCTTCTTCATTTCCTCTGTCTCTGTGCCATCTGATGGGCCCAGAAAAGACTATCATGACACAAACAGAATGTGCTGCTTTTGGATGGTCAGTGAATTGGTGATTCATTTTGCCACCCTCCTCTCCTCTCCTCTCCTAACCCCTCTCTGTGTTTACAAGAACCATACTTAAGATATAAGGTTAGTATTCCCCCTAAGATCCTTAAGACATATAGCAAAAATGCACAGTGTGGTCTCTGTCTTCAAATAACTTTCATTTTTAGCCGGGCGCTGTGGTGCACACCTGTAATCCAGCGGCTCAGGAGGCAGAGGCAGGAGGATTGCAAGTTCGAGACCAGAGGCAGTCTGTGTAACTTAGTGAGACCCTGTCTCAAAAAAAGTAAAAAAAATGGGCTAAGGGTGCAGCTCAGTGGCCCAACACTTGCAGAACATGCAAGCGCGAGGCCATGGGTTCAACCCCCAGTACGACAAAACAACAACAACAACAACAATCTTTCATTTAACTCAAAAAACAGAATGTACAAGTGATGGAATTAGAATATGACAGTGTATAAGTCATAAAAACTATGAGGCAGAGCACTGATCAGAGAGGCCAGCCCAGTGAAATAGGTCCAAAGGTTTAAGTATCATTCTGCATCAGGACTGGTAAAGAAGAAAGAAGGCATTAGAACCCCTGGCTACAAGGTCTACCAAGGACTATGTGCGAGTAATGAGGGACTCTGGCTTTCTCCAGAGATGTGCCATGACCCTCAGCCAGCATCTTAGTCCTGTCACAGAATGGAGGCATCTCATTTCCCCTTGTGTTGTACCCCTTTTCCCAGTTGCCCTTGGGACCAACCTTTGATAGACAGTAGGAAAATGATACTGTGATGATTTCTGCAGCCGATCGAGGCACAGTGGCTCACACCTGTGACCCCAGCGCTCAGGAGGCAGAGGCAGGAGGATCAACACAAGTTCGAGGCCAACCTGGGCTGCATAGAGAGTTCCAGGAATTCTGTTAGATCCTGAACTGATGTTCATGAAGGCCAGCAGAAACCAGGTGGTCAGTAACTATAATGGCCAAAATCTAAAAAATCTTCAAGAACACCAGTTAGGTGCCATCCCTTGGTAGCATACTTCAAAGCACACAGGCAGATGCCACTGGCTCAGAAATGTGGGTGCTCCTTGCAGAAATTCCTATGTGTTTTTGCTTTGTTAAATTGCTATTTTTAATTGCTATTTCTGAATTAAGTCTACCCATCATCTTGTAAATTACTCTAGTTCCATATTAGAATATTCTGGATTCAAATAACTGCCATCACCAGTAAGTCCAAACATTTGTGAAGCTCTTATTCTAAAATAATATTTAACATGTTGGCTGTAAACACTTAAAGACATATTATAATAAGACATCACAGCCTCTCTTCAGATCAAACTGTGCCAGTTTAATTTCCTTTTTTTGGTCTGTAGTTCAGTGAGAAAATAAATATACTTAGATTACAGCATAGTATTAAAAATCCATCCTCATATTCATCCTATTTCATGTCCACTATACTTATTTTCTGACTTTAGTATCCTAGTTAGGCTTTAGAATGATAGGTTATATGTTTGTTTCCTATATTTTTCCATGATGCTAAGTCTTCCTTTCTTATACACATGTTTATTCCCTATGGAATTTACAATATGTAGTTTAAAATCCTTAACCACTAACCAAACACACCATCATTTCTCCAAAGAATTGAAGCACTAACTTTTCCAGAGAATATGGCCTTAAATACACTTAGATCTTTTTATGAACTTTCTCTCTTGGTCCAATGATCCTTTTACATATAGCTTTATAAGCACAAAGCTATCATAACTTTAGTAGATATTTATAAGCTTTTATAATTTTGCATAAGTAAATGTAGGTTCTAAATAATTACCCTATGTACTGAAAGTTGCCTTAGCTAATTTTGTTTTCTTTTTAGGACATTTCAGAATTCTTTGTTAATGAAAATGCTAATTGGCAAGGAACATGGTACCCTACACCAATTATCCTGCTTTTATTTTGTCTCTAAATAAAATATTGTGATTTCTTCCCACATAGATGCTATATCTTTTGAATTTTTAATTCTAGGTATTTTGTTTTATGTTTGAATGTGGTCACAGTTTTTTGCTGACTGCTTTGTGTCATTATCTTGTAAGCTGTTGATTTAATCAATTAGTCAAATGTGACCAATCTAATACAAGCAGTGATAAATGAACTATAAGGTAATTATTAAAATATGTATTATTGTACTGTCAGCCCAGATTTGAATTCTAGCTATGTGACTTCAAAAATTTTAACCCATTCCCCGTTTTCTTATCTACAAATAAGTTAATTGTGAGAATTGACTGATTTAACACCTAGTAAAATGTATCATGTAGGATAGTTTCTTCATAATAATAGCAGCTGCAATAGTAGTAGCAGTCATAGAGAAAAAGAACTAGAGTTACACATTTAAAATGTAGTGATATAAGAATATGTTTCTTAGAATTCATATATATATATTAGTTTCATAGTGCTGCAGTAATTATATACTGCTCTGGGAGGCTAAACCAACAGAAATTCATTGCCTTACATTTCTGGAGCCTGGAGGTCTGAAATCAGGGGCTGGCAGTGTCCCACTGCCTCTGAAACCTGGGTCTGAGTCCACTCTTGCCACCTCCTAGCTGCTGCTGGTGTGTTGGTGATCCATGGCATTCCTTGGCTTGTGACTGCAGCTCTCCAGCCTCTGCCCTCATCACCACATGGAGACTGCCTGCATCTAGGTGTCCTCACATGGTGCCTTCTCTTAGGAAAACCTGTCCCGCCAGAATAGGACTCTCACTCATCCCATCTAATCTCATTTGTGGTGACTCAGTCTCCTGGTGAGGTCACCTTCTGAGACTCTCGAGGTCGGGACTTGAACAAGTTTTCTGGGAGAAGGCGAAAAAATTCAATCTGTAATAGAGATAAACTCACATAATCTGAAAATAATTAAACTGGCTTCACCATTTTAACATGAATATTTTAAATGTTTTATGTCCAGTTTGCTTGAATAAAATTATTCAGAAAATATTAAATAATGCAGCCATACTGTGGCATCTGATCCTGTCAGATCTTGGAAACTAAGCAGGGTTAGGCCTGGTTAGTACTTGGATGGGAGACCACCTGGGAACACCAGGTGCTGTGAGCTTGAGAGAAGGACCCAGCAACCCATTCCCAAAAGGCAGTCAGCCATTGAAAACCCTATCAATAGCAGAGAAGCACTGACAATAATATTTCATCTGTTGTACATAGGGTCCCTATGAGTTGGACACTGATTCAACAGCACCTAACAACAACAGGATAAGGGACTTTTGTCTCATTCTTAACTTTAAAGATAGTTTACCATTTTGGCCTATTATGTTGTTGTTGTTCCATGCCATCGAATGAGGTCCTACTCATAATGAACTTATGTCCAACAGAATGAAACGCTTCCTGATTTTATACCAGGAACATGATCTTTTTTATGTTTAACCCCATTGTTGCAGATACTGTGTCAATCCATCTAGTTGAGGGTGTTCCTTTTTTTCATTGACCTGCCATTCTCCCAAACATGATGTCCTTCTCCAGGGATTGGTCCCTTCTAACTACATGTCTAAAATATGTAAGACACAGTCCAGCCACCCTTGCTTCCAAGGAGCACTCTGGTTGCATTTCTTCTAGGACATATCTATCAGTTCTTTTGGCCATCCATGGTATATTCAATATTCATCTCTTGCACCATAATTCAAAAGCATCAATTCTCCTGTCTCCTTTATTCAGTGTCCACCTTTCACAGCATGTAATGCAATGGAAAATATCATGACATTAGTCAGGCACAATTTTGTCTTCAATGTGACATCTTTACTTTTCAATATTTTAAAGAGGTCTTTTGCAACAGCTTTTCCTAATACAATATATCTTTTGATTTCTTGGCTGCTGATTCCATGGGTGTTGATTGTAGAACCAAGCAAAGCGTAAACCATGGACAACCTTGATCTTTTCTCCATTTATCATGAAGTTGCATACTGACCCAGTTGTATGGATTTATGTTTTGCTGATGTTGAGTTGCAATCCATACTGAAGGCTGGTTCTTTGATCTTCATCATTAAATGTTTCAAGTCTTTTTTACTTTCAGCAAGCAGAATGGTGTTATCTGCATAATGCCGGTTGTTAAGAATCTTCCTGTAATCAAGGTGCTGTATTCTTCTTCAAGGGTCCTGCTTCTTGGATTATTTACTCAGCATAGAGATAAAAGAAATACAGTGAAAGGATACAAACCTGATGTACACCTTTCTTGACTTTAAAATAGGCAGTATTTCCTTTTTCTGTTTGAATGACTGCCTCCTGATCCATGTACAGATTCCTCATGAGTACGATTAGGTGCTCTGGTATTCCCATTTTTCACAATGTTATCCATAATTTATCATGATCCACATAGTCAAATGCCTTTGCCTAGTCAATAAAACATGGATAGACATCCTTTTGGTATTCTCTGCTTTCAGTTAATATCCATCTGACATGAACAATGATGCCCTTGGTTCCAAGCCCTCTTCTGAATATGGCTTGATTTCCTAGCAGTTCCCTGTCTATATGCTGGTAAAAGAAATTTTGAATGATCTTTAGCAAAATTTTACTTGCATGTCACATTAATGATATTCTTCTATAATGTCCACATTGTGTTGGGTGCACTTTCTTGGGAATAGGCATAAATATGTATCTCTTCAAGTCAGCTATCCAGGTTGCTGTTTTCCACATATCTTTGCATAAAGAAGTGAGTACCTCCTGTGCTTTATCTGTTTGTTGAAATATCTCTATTGGTATGCCTTCAATTCCTGGAGCTTTGTATTTCACTAATTCCTTCAAGAAAGCTTCTACTTTGTCCTTCAATACCATTCGTTCCTCATATGCAATCTCTTGAAATGGTGAGTCATCCATCAGTTCTTTTTGGTGTAATGTCTCTGTGTATTCCTTCCATCTTCTTTTGATGTCTTCTGCATTTTTTAATATTTTCCCTGTAGAATCCTCCACTATAGCCACTTGAGGCTTGAATTTTTTCTTCAATTCCTTAAGTTTGAGAAATACAGAACATGTTTTTCTTTTTTGTATCTCCAGCTCTTTGCATGTCATTATAATGTTTGGTTTTGTCTTTTTGAGGTGCCCTTTGAAATCTTCTGTTTAGTTCTTTAATTTTGTCATGTGTTCCTCTTACTTTAGCTGCTTGATGTTCAAGGGCAAGTTTCAGAGACTCTTATGAAATGTAATTTGGTTTTTTATATTTTGCCATCTTTCTAATAACCTTTTACTTTTCTATGGCATAATGTCTTTGATGTCACACCATGGCTCATCTGGTCTTTGATCATTAGTGTTTAATGCATCAAACACATCAAATGTGTTCTTGAGGTAGTCTCTGTACTCAGGTGGGATATACTTAGGGTCATACTTTAGCCCTCCTACACTTGTTCTAATTTTCTTCATTTTCTATTTGAACCTACATGTGAGCAATTCATAGTCTGATCCACTATCAGTACCTGGCCTTGTTCTGACTATTGATACTGAGCTTTTCTATATAGTCCTTCCACAAATATAGTCAATTTAGTTGCTATATGCTCCCTCTGGTGAATTCCATGTGCGTAATCACCGTTTATGTTGGTGAAAAGATGTATTTGCAATGAAAAGGTCATTGGTCTGACAAAATTCTATCATGCAGTCTCCAGGATTATTTGTATCACTAAGGCCATATTTTCCAAATATTAGGCCTTCTTTGTTTCCAACTTTTGCCATCACCAGTAGTTATCAGTACATCTTGATTGCATATTCAATCTATTTGAGATTGCAGAAGCTGGTAAAAATATTCCACATTTTCCTTTGTGGCCTTAGTGGTGGGTGTGTAAATTTGAATAATAGTCATTTTACCTGGCCTTCCTTGTAGGCATATGGATATTATTCTATCACTGACAGCACTCTATTTCAGGAAAGATCTTGAGATGTCTTTTAAAAATGATGACTGTAATCTCTGTTTTTGTTAATCTGTCATTCCAGGCATAGTATACCATATGATTATCTCATTCAAAATGGCCCATGGCAGTCCATTTTAGCTCATTTGTCCCCAGAATGTTGATGTTTATGTGCTCCATTTCCCTTTTGGCAATTTCTAATTTCCATAGATTCGTACTGTGTACATTCCACATTCCAATTATTAAATGGATGTTTACAGTTGTTCCTCCTCATTTTGAGTCAGGCCACATCAGCAAATAGAGGTCCCTGGGGCTTTACTCCATTTCTATCATTAAGGTGACTCTGCTTTGAAGAGGCAACTCATCCAGTCATCTTTTGAATGCCTTCTGACCTGAGGGGCTCATTTTCTGACACTATGTCTGACAGTGTTTCTCTGCTTTTCATAGAGTTTTCAATGCCTAATTGTTTTGGAAGTATATTAGCCATGTCCTTCTCCCTAGTCTGTCTTAGTTTAGAAGCTCAGCTGAAACCTGTCCACCATGGGTGAGCCTGCTATCTATAATACCGGTGGCATAGCATTCAGCCCCACAGCAACATGCAAGCCCCCACAGTATGGCAAATTCACAGACACATGGGGGAGGCCAATTATAGCATATTTAAATATAAATGTTACAGGTTTATTAACTATAGTTAAAACAACATGAGATTGAATTGATAGTGTCAGCTAAGACAGAATTCTTTTCTGGACATACACAATATCATACCTTCCCTTTTTTATTGTTATTAATGGCATAAAAGGACATAGATAATATAGTATCGGTAACAATGGCTAATATGTGAAATGATCTGAATTTGAAAAATTATTTCCAAATAAATAAAAAGTTGTTTGCTTAGTTTTTATTAAAAAATCAAGCTTACGATTCTGTTATGAAATAAATACTGTTTATCAAATTTCATGCCTAAAAGAGCAAAAGCTCTTGATATACCTGTCAAAATTTACTGCATCCTGATATTAAATTGGTGTAAATACAGCACCAAGAATGTCCAGAATACTATCTAATCCCTGGGAGAAGGACTGGACATGCCACTCCCAAAACAATCAGCCATTGAAAACCCTATGAACAGCAGAGAGGCAGTGACATAGTGCCAGGTATGGCACAGGGTCAAGGATTGTTTCTTTCTGTTGTACATAGGGTCACGATGGGTTGGACTTGACTCTATGGCACCTTACAACAAACCTGATTCTTGCTGACTCATCTAATGAGCATATGTGAAAATGGATTAAATCCAGAGAAAATTGATCAAGAAAGGAAACTTAGCAGGTGGGCAGGAATAAACTTAATACGTTTTTAGCACAGCACTTTGAATTCTGAGGTCCTTGTGTTTCTTTCAGATGCTATCTTGAGAAGGCAGTCATCCGTGGAATGGAAATGCCCATGTAGTCTTTATAAATTCTGATGGTCTCTAGGGACAAATAGAGAAGCTCTGGAAGGCACAATTATACTTAGGTTCAATATGTACTCTTCAACCTAGTGTAGCTTTCCTGGTGCTTTCTGTGGTCTCACTACTGGATAGAATTATTGAACATGTAGCCACCGCTCCAAATTCATTAGATAATGCACCTTAGTTTCTAAACACATTTTACAGTGTTATTTCTAAATCAGTGAGTGACTAGATGACTGCATCCACCTCACACTGAAGGATGACATTGTTGCTGGTCCCCAGGAAGTAGTACTGGTGAAATTAAAGGCACAATTCAACTAGCTGTTGTCCTTACTTCTGGAAAAGGTTTCCGGAGTAGAGTTTTCTAGTCCTCCAAGGATTTCTTGCTTATAAATGCATATTGATTGTGCTCGTTCCCTGGTGAGGAGCAGTTTCTCTGCCACCCCTAATTTTAATAAAAGCAAAAAATGCTTAGTTCAGGATGGAAGGTAGGACTAGTGTTCTTGACAGACTGACAAGCCTCAAACCAACTAAAATCTCATGGATGTTGATGATTGAGAATTTGATGGCTTCCAAAAATTCAATATGAATGCACTAAATTCTGTAATAAGGGTAATACTCTTGCAACCCAAGAAGCCTAGACTGTACATAATTTGACAGTTTTATGGGAGCATGGAATTAAGGAATTGTAGTTTTCTGTACTGTGGGGGCTTGAGTGTTGCTGTGATGCTGAAAGCTATGCTACCAGTATTTGAGATACCAGCAGGGCCACCTATTGGACAGGTTTCAGCTGAACCTCCAGACTAAGACAGATTAGGGAGAAAAACCTGACAGCCCACTCCTCAATGAGGCATTGAAAACCCTATGAATAGCAGGGAGGCACTGTCAAATATAGTGCCAGAAAATAAACTCCCTTCCCCTCCAGGCTGGAAGGCATTCAAGAAACTACTGGGGAAGAGTTGTCTCTACAAAGTAGAATGTTGTTGTTGTTGTTGTTGTTGTTGTTGTTGTTGTTGTTGTTGTTAGGTGCCATCGAGTCTTTTCTGACTCATAACGACCCTCATAGGGTTTTCAATGGCTAACTATTTCGGGATTGCCTTGGGAGTGGGTTGCCACATCCTTCTCCCATTTTTGCGGTGCTGGGAATCAAACTCAGGACCTCAGAGACTGCAGAGCGGTGCTCTACCAACTGAGCTAAATCCCAGCCCCCAAAGTAGAATAGTCAGCCTTAATGACGGGAATGGACTAAGGCCCCTGGGACCTGATTTTGCTGATGTGGCATGACTCACAATAAGGAGGAACAACTGCAAACATCAGTTACACAGTGACTGCAGCAATAGGCTTAAACATAAAGATTGTGTACCTGGCACAGTGCTGGGGAGTATTTCATTTGTTGTACATAGGATTGCTGTGAGCTGGACCTGACTCGATAATGCCTAACAAGAGGGAAATGGAATCTGATTACAAATGTGTTTTCTGGCTTTTCTTTTCCATCTTTGGCCTAAGGCTCTGCTCATTATACTGATTACCTTTTCCCATCACTTCTCTATAGCATCAACTGAGTTCTTATCAAATCATTTATTAATATATTCTCCATCCTTTCATTTATCTCTTCAGTAGCTATTGGTCATTCACCTACCTTATTCAAGAACTATGCCTGACCTTTGATATACCAAAAGGAGGAAAATAAAGAATAAAATAGAATCTCAACATTGAAGGATTTGACAAACCACTGAAAATAATGAACACATTTACAAAATAGAACAAAATTTCAAAATATGATGTGCTTTCTAATTGCCAACACTGTAACCAGCAGATATTAATCATTCAGTAAATAAGTGGTGAGTGAATGATGGTTAATACAACTTTTTACCCTGGGAAATCTTAATATTAAAATATGTAAAATATGTCACAAGGGGAACCCACTCATACCAGAAATTTTGAAGCTAGAAATGGAAGTACCAAAGCCTCTTATCATGAGGGATTGAGTCAAAATATTGCAAAATTGGTCACAATTTTGTCACTACAAGGTGACTTACTATATAAGACTCTTCTCAGGATGATTTCCTAAGAAAGATGCACTTGGATGTGCATTTGGGACTTTCAGTTTCTTCTCTGCTGAGTCCTTTATTCTACCCAGAGACCACATTGTGCTCCAGTGTTCTTTGTATTAGCATAATTCTTTTGCCCTATTAATTATAATGCTTCCCATTCAGCATGTAAGCTGATGATGTCCCTGTTATTTTTGTATCATGACAAGGCAACATTTAATATAAACTATTCTTGACTATCATTAATACATAGAATTTGCAAATTATAGTCAAGTATGCTTTATAAATTGCAGCTAATTAGAAAGTGCTAATACAGCATCTCCCATATAGGCCAAAACACTTTGCATAGAAATAGTCAATTTACAAGTCACAATTTTCCACTTGCCTTTTGGTAAATAATTATTATTCTTCTGATCTGTCCTCAGGAATGGAATGAAAGGATAAATATGCATGAAATTAGTGAGGACCTAGAAAGTGACCACAGGGCCTTCTCTTTCTAAGCACTGCATGGCCACTCTGCTATGGGCTCCTTTTTGTCCAGTGACAAAATTTAGTATGCTGAGAAATTACAACAAGTTATCACCAAAAAGAACAATCATTTAGGGAAGAGTTTAGGAAATAATATATGCATGATAATCTCTTGAGATCCACATTATATTATTTGTCTTTATTCTTTGTAATGGAATTTTTATAGTGCTCAAAGAAAATCTAAAATGTTTCCATGGCAATAATGAATTTATAACTGGCACAAACTTCCTACTTAAAAAAATAAGATATCGGGATTATAAACAGGCACCTCAAATAATGAAATTGAATTATACATCAGATAACACTACAATATCATTTACTATGTGAATGGAATAAAAAGAGAATAGTAAAACTTCTTGAATTTTCTGAAAAATCATGTTTTAAAATTCACTTTCCCATTACCAGGAATAAAAAATAATAGTGAAAGTAAATTTTCATAAATTCAAAGTGATTTTAAGAAATTGAAAATCTCAGCTGGGCATGGTGGCACACACCTGTAATCCCAGAGTCTCGGGAGGCAGGGACAGGAGGGTTGCAAGTTCAAGACCAGAGGCAGTCTGTGTTATTTAGCGAGACCTGTCTCAAAAAGTAAAAAAAAAAAAAAAAGTGGGGGGCTCGGGGTGCAGGCCAGTAGTACACCACTTACAGAGCATGCAAGCACAAGGCCCTGGGTTCAACCCTAGTACCTCATACACAAACACACAAAAAATGAAAATCTCAAAATAAAAAAGGACAATTTAAAAAATATTTTATAGAACACTATCGTATCCCCACATATCTGTCAGTTTGCCATTCAGTGGGGGCTTTCATGTTGCTGTGATTCTAAAAGCTATACTACCGTTATTAGCAGTATTACAGATAACAGCAGGGTCATTTATGGTGGACAGATTTCAACTGAGCTGCCAGACTAAGACAGACTAGGGAGTAGGACCTTGCTGCCGACTCCTGAAACAATTAGTCATTGAAAACCCTATGAATAGCAGAGAAACACTGTCAGATATAGCCAGAAAATGAGCCACCCATGTCAGAAGGCACTCAAAAGATGACTGGGGAAGAGTTGCCTCCTCAAAGCAGAGTCTACCTTAATGATAGAAATGGAGTAAAGCCCCAGGCACCTCTATTTGCTGATATGGCATGACAAAATGTGGAGGAACAGCTGTAAACATCCATTAATAATTGGAACGTAGTAGAATGCATGCAGTATGAATCTATGAAAATTAGAAATAGTCATAAGGGAAATGGAGTACATAAACATCAATGAGCTAAAATGTATTGCCATGGGCCATTTTGAATGAGATAATCACATGGTCTACTATGTCTGGAATGACAGGTTAATGAAAAAAGGGATTGCAGTCATTATCAAAAAAGACATCTCAAGAACTTCTGTGAAATATAATGCTGTCAGTGTTAGAATAATATCCATATGCCTACAAGGAAGGCCAGATAATGTGACTGTTATTTAAATTTATGCACCAACCACTAAGATCACAAAGATGTGGAATATTTTTACCAGCTTTTGCAATCTCAAATAGATCAAACATGCAATCAGGATGTACTGATCATTACTGGTGACTAGAATGCAACAATTGGAAACAAAGAAGAAGGCTTAATATTTGGAAAATATGACCTTGGTGACAGAAACAATGCTGGAGATCGTGTGATAGAATTTTGTCAGCCTAATGACCTTTTCACTGCAAATGCATTTTTTTCACCAATGTAAGTGGTGATTATGCACATAGAATTCACCAGACAGAACATACAGTAATCAGATTGACTACATTTGTGGAAAGAGATGATGGGAAAACTCAGTATCAAATGTCAGAACAAGACCAATTGCTGATTGTGGATCAGAACATCAACTGCTCATATGCAGGTTGAAACATAAAATGAAGAAAATTATAACAAGTGCACAAGAGCCAAGGTATGACCTTGAGTATATCCCATCTGAGTGCAGAGACCACCTCAAGAACAGGTTTGATGCATTAGACACTAATGATCAAACACTAGACAAGTTGTGGTGTGAATTCAAAGACGTCATTCTGGAAGAAATCAAAGGTTATTAATAAGACAGGAGAAAAAAGACCAAATTACATTTTAAAAAACCTCTGAACCTTGCCCTTGAATGTCAAGTAGCAAAGCGAAAGGAAGACATGACAAAGTTAAGAACTAAACAGAAGATTTCCAAAGGCAACTGAAAAAGACAAAATCAAATATTATAATGACATGCAAAGAGCTGGAGATACAAAACCAAAAGGAAAGAACCTGTTCTGTTTTTCTAATCTTAAAGAATTGAAGAAAAAATTCAAGCCTCAAGTGTCCATAGTGAAGGATTCTACAAGGAAAATATTAAATGATGCAAGAAACATCAAAAGAAGATGGAAGGAATAGACAGAGACATGATACAAATAAGAATTGGTGGATGACCAACCATTTCAAGAGGTGGCATATGATCAGGAACCAATGGTACTGAAGGAAGAACAAAGTCGAAACTACGTAGAGGAATTGGTGAAACACAAGGCTCCAGGAACTGATGGAGTACCAATAGAGATGTTTCAATAAACAGATGCAGCAGTGGAGGTGTTCACCTGTTTATGCCAAGAGATTTGGAAAACAGCAACATTACCAACTGACTGGAAGAGATCCATATTTTGGCTAGTCCCAAGAAAGGAGATTCAACCAAATGTGGGAACTGTTGAATGATATCACTAATATCACATGCAACTAAAATTTTACTAAAGGTCATTGCTTATGTCAGATGGATATTAGCCGAAAGCAAGAGAATACCAGAAAGGTGTCTGTTTTATTTGACTATGCAAAGGCATTTGACTACATGGATCATAACAAATTACAGATAACACTGAGAAGGATGGGACTACCAGAACACCTAATCGTAATCATGAAGAATCTGTACATGGACTTGGAGGCAGTTGTTTGAATAGAACAAGGAAACACTGCCTGCTTTAAAGTCTAGAAAGGTGTGTGGCAGGGCTGTATCCTTTCACTGTACCTCTTCAATCTCTATGTTGAGCAAATAATCTGAGAAGCTGGACTTTATAAAGAAGAGCATGGCATCATGATTGGAGGAAGACTCCTTAACAACTAGTGTTATGCAGATGACAATGCTCTGCTTGCTGAAAGTGAAGAGAATTGAAATTATATATACACAATATATGTAATTTTATACCTGTATTTAATATAATTTTATGCATATATCATTTTGACATTGTATGGATAGAATCCATATTTTGTGAATTTTTACCTATAAAAAACAGTGTTTTCTTAAGTAACTATTCTAGTATTTTAATCAAATACATAGAAATTCCCCAAACTCTTTTAAGTAGTTTTATATCCAAATCATTGGAGGTTTTCATAGATTTTTAAAGGACTTTCAGTGGAAATATAATTTCTATCACATTTAAAGGGAAATATTTATGAAGCTAGGGATATATCTCAGTGATAGACCAATTACCTAGCAGGTGCAAGACCTAAAGTTTGATGCCCAGCACTGAAAAAAAAAAAAGGGGTGAAGCTCCACACATTACTATGTTGTTGTTGTTGTTAGGTGCCGTTGAGTCGAGCCCGACTCAGTGACCCTATGTACAGCAGATCGAAACACTTGCCGATTCTATGCCAGGCAAACAATCTTATTTATGTTTAAGCCCATTGTTGCAGACAGTGTCAATCCATCTGGTGGAGGGTTTTCCTCTTTTGCGCTGACCTGCCACATCACTATATAGATACCTAACATCCCTTACATTAGGAGGTTGTGACTGATGTGGTCTTTATTTCCTGTGATACACCTGTACAACTTAGACCTTTGTAGAAGAAAAAATTTTTAAGAAGTTGAAGGAAAGGTTCTGATTGACTTGAGAGTTTGAAGATTGAAAGAAAACATGAAGCCTAGTTTATAGAAATTTTGTGTCGTTAAATGTTTTGTTAAACAATCTACTATGATTTCTGTAGCACCAGAAACTTGAGCTGTAAAAAGACACATTGAGTCTCCACTTAAAACCATTCATTACGCCAAGTCATGTTCACTTCCAAAATCTCAGATCAAGGTTAAAAAGCTGAATTTGATTAGATACCTCTTAGAACAGGAAACACTTAAAGAGAGCAAAATAGAAATTAGCAATGCCTCTGAAATACACCCTAAAGTTTACTCTGGAAGAGAAAAAAAAATCTCAGTCTAATTGACATTTTGTCAGAGATTGTTCCAGGCTCAGTTCAGCTTGAAAGATCTCTAGAATTGTGACATCTTAAATTGGCAAACTCTATTATAGACTTATAATTCAATCTATTCATTAATTGCGAAAGAAAACTGAAACACAGGTTAACTGCTGATGTGTTCTTGTTGTTGTTAGATGCTGTAGAGTTGGGTCCAACTCATAGCAACCTTCATTGGATTTTCCATGGCTAATTGTTTTGGGATTGCTTTGGGAGTGGATTGCCGTGTTCTTCTCCTGTTTTGGTAGTGCTGGGGCCCAAACCAGGTCCTCCAAGAGTGCAGGGCGGTGCTCTACCAAGTGAGCTAACCGCCAGCTCTAAGTTGTTGATGTAGACCAGTATATTGAAGTGTTAAAACTGAGCCTAGTCCTGCCAATCAAGCCCATGACTTTGCTGTCATTGCTTTTCCCCGAACTGGAAAGAGCCACCACCTCCACATCACCAGAACACAAGGCTCCATACGTTTATATATCTGTCTTTGAACTTTCACCAAATGTGCCTGGGGCCTTCATCCCACACATAATGTAACCATACAGCTTGTCACTCACATAGGGCACTTCTGAGAGTAAAAGAAGTTTGTCAACTGAATGTAACAACAGAGAAAACAGCAGATAAAAAAACAGGGACCTTGACCCACAAGGGCATATGTTGACCCTCCATTTATAGACTTAACATTTGCTATAAAGATACAATTATAGATCAATGATTTTGAAGGCCAAAGACAAGGGCAAGAATAAAAACAATGGTTTTAATCCTCAAAAAAGCCTTATGTTTCATTTTGTTATAAATAATTAAATAATTTATTGACTCATGTTAGAAATCAGAAGTTAATTAAGGAGGATTTGGAGAGGCTTATGTAAGGATTTTGAAGGTTTTGCTTTTATATCTATGTCTGTGTGAATTACAGCCTTCAAAGAATAGATATTATGATTATTCAGTCAAGTGAAATGGCGTGGTCTGGAGCTAGTGGGCAGAACTGAGATCTCCCTTTAAATTTTTCATGGGCCTCTTGGCTACCATCGTCTTTCCTGTGTGTCTGTAGGCTTACTGACTTGTTTTTTCTTTTTAATCTTTTATCAACCACAATTACATCGACAAAGGAAGGAGCAGACACTGACCTCCAGCGTTCAAATTCCTTTCTCTGATGGCTCTGTGCAAATGTGATTAACTGTTTGGACATCATCCTGTGACTTTGATTGTAGCCATTGGGTTTTGTACTTTATTCCTCCAGAGAGTTGGGAAGTGATTGCCAGTGGGCGGTCACTATTACTAAAGTCCTGTTCAAGTATCAGTTATGGGTTTAGGTTGTCGGATACTGGAGACCAGAGCCCCTTCTGTGTTGTCTCCATTTCTGTGGGAGAAAAGACATTGCTGGGAAGGGGTGGTGCTATGGGCTGCCTGGGTTTTCCTGGGTGCTGCTCTTGTTGTTGTTAGGTGCTGTCAAGTCGGTATCCGACTCATAGCGACCCTCATAGGGTTTTCCATGGCTGACTGTTTCAGAATTGCCTTGGGAGTGGATCGCCAGGTCCTTCTCCCATTTTTGCTGTGCTGGGAATCGAACTCCGGACCTCAGACTGCAGTGCAGTGCTCTACCAACTGAGCTAAATCCCCTTCTTGGGTGCTGAGTTGTCTTTAAGTTAAGGAGCTGCCCATTTCTCCTGGAATTGAGAAACATGAAGGCTTTTGCGCTGCACACTGGGGGTCCTCAGAGAAAATTTACATAGATAGCTTTAGCCCTTAGCTGTTTGAGTGAGAGTGTCTCCCTCTCTCTCCCTCTCTCTCTCTCACTCTCCCCTCCCTCTCTCCTTCCTCTCTCCCTCCCTCTCCCCTCCC
>VMDO01018992.1:17669-40889 GCA_007922755.1 Pedetes capensis | reverse complement strand
ACTATACCCAGTAATTCTGTCATTCAGAAATGAAGGAAAAGCTGACCAAGGTAATGTATGCCTGTAATCCCAGCGGCTTGGGAAAGCAGTCTGTGTAACTTAGCAAGACCCAGTCTCAGAAAGTAAAAAAAAAAAAAAGAGGGCTGAGGTGCAGCTCAGTGGTCCAGCACTTGCAGAGCATGCAAGCTGAGGCCCTGGGTTCAACCCCCAGCACAAAAAAAAAAAAAAAAAAAAAAAAAAAAAAAAAAAAAGGAAAGATAGACATTTCCAGGCAAAGAGAGGTATGGGATTTTGCCATCACTAGACTTCCCTTACAATAAATGCTTAAAGGATTTCTTAAATGTGAAACTAAATGATGTGATCTAACAACATGGAAATATATGAAATTATAAACTTACTGATAAAGAAAAATATATACTAAAAATTGGAATACTCAAATACTATAATGATAGTGTGCGAACTACTTTTAACTCTGCAATAAAAATGGAAAGACAAAAGTACTAAAAAAACGAGCTATAATTTGAAGATAAATGCACAAAAATATATAAAGTATAAAATCAATAGCCTAAAATGTGTACATATAGAAATAAATGTAGAGAGTTTTTATATATGATTGGAATTGGTTTTAACATAAAAATGTGTAATTACTATGAATGGCTCTTGTGAGCCTGATTGTAACTACAAAGAAAAAAATTCCAGATGATAAAGAGAAAGGAAAGAAATGATAGCAGTAGAAAAATCAAGAAATCACAAAGACAGGAAAGGCAGAAACAAAGAAATGACAAAACAAAAAGAAAGCAATAGACAAAATCACAATAGTTAAGTATTTATTTATCAATAATTACTTTAAATGTAAATTGATTAAGTTCAACTAAATGACATAGAATGGCAGGATGGATTTAAAAAGAACAAGATTCATAATATGCTGACTGCAAGAGATTTGTGTTACCTATAAGGACATACATAGGCTGAAAGTGAAGGGGTTAAAAAATACATTTTATGAAAATTGTAATCCAAAGGAGGATGGATATCCTTATATAAGAAAAAATAGACATCTAGACAAAGTATCAAAAGAGGCAAAAGTGATAATTATATAATGATAGTTGGTCAATTAAGATAACATAACTCTTGTGAATATTTATACACCCAAATTAATGCACTTAAATATATGAAACTAATGTTAACAGAAATGAAGAGAGAAATGACAGCAATATATTAGTAAGAGGCTTCAAAACCCACTTTCCACAATGGATAAATTGTCCAGGCAGAATATCAATAAGAAAGAAGGAGGCATGATTAATACTACGGACCAAATGGATCCAAAAGCCATACATTGCATTACACACACCATCAGCAGACTACACATTAACTGCAATAACATTCATTATTATAGATCACATGTCGGGCCACAAAAAATTCTTTACAAATTTAAGAATATTGAAATTATCAAGAATCTTTTCTGAGCACAATGTTACAAAACTAGAAATGAATAACAAGGGTAATCTCAGAAAATTCACAAATATGTGGAAGTTAAAAAACACATTTCTGAATGATACATTGTTCAAGAAGAAATTGAGAGAAAATTAAAAGATTGGTTTAAACAAACACAACTGAAACACAACATACCAAAACTTCTGAGAGGTAGGAAAAGCAGTCCTACGAAGGAAATTTATAGTGATAAATATACATAGTAAGGGGGAAATGAACTTTAAACAACTAACTTCACACCTCAAGGAAGTAGAAATGGGATAATAAACTACTCCAAAAGTTAGTAGAAGCAAGGAAATAAGAAATAAATGAAAAAGAGAGTATAAAAAAATAGAAAAGGTCAACAAAATTGACATTTTGGTTTTTAAAAAAATTAACAAAATTGACAGACTTTTGACAAAACTAATAAAAAACAAAAGAGGATCAAACTAAAATTATAAATGAAAGAAGAGACATTGTACTACTATGGAAATTCAAAGTATGAACAAATTTGTGTTCACAAAGCAATGTTGAACCAAAAGAATAGAGGAGGAGACATACACTGCCTCATTTCAAACTATAATCCAAGCCTGTAATAATCAAAATGGCATGGTAATGGCACAGACAGACACATAGACCAATGGAACAGAGTACATAACCCAGAAATCAAGCTACACATATATGGTCAGCTGATCTTTGACAAGGACCACGAATACACAATCAGGAAAGGATAGTGTCTTTAATAAACAATGCTGAGAAAATTTGACATTCTCATCCCAAAGAATGAAACTAGACCCTTATCTTGCACCAGATTTAAAAACAACTTGAAATGAATTAAAGACTTAAATGTGAGATTTGTAACTACAAATTCCTAGCAAAAAGTATAACAAAATCTTCATGATATTCATCTTGGCAGTATCTGTTCTTATATGTGAAACCCAAAAATAGGGAACAAAAATGAAAATAAGAGACTACACTAAATTAAAAATGCCTTTGCACAGCAAAGGAAGTAATCAACAAAATGGAAAGCTAACCTATGGAACAGGAGGAAGTGTTTGCAAACCATCTGCTTAATAAAATCAAAATATATAAGGAATGTACAACCAAATAGCAAACAAAAATAATCCAACTGAAAAGTGGGCAGAAGAACTGAAAAAGATATCTTTTCTGAGTGTATATTAAAAAATGCTCACCATCACTAATCAGAGAAATTCAAATTAAAATCACAACAACATTATCTCAGAAGGGTTGGGAAGTGAGGGGAAAGGAATGGAGAAAAGCAAATCCTTTTACACTGTTAATAGAAATGTGAATTTGCACAGCAGATAGAGATTCCACACCCCCAAAAATAGAAGGAACATATGGTCAGTAATCCCACTACTGAATATAAATGAAAAGGAAATGAAATCAATATCTTAAAGAGATAACTGTACTCTGTGTTCACAGTAGCCTTTTTCACACTAGTCAAAATATGGTAACCTAAATGACCGGAAGTGCCTGCAGCTGTAGCCCTGTGGCATCCAATCCCGTCAGATCTCAGAAGCTAAGCAGGGACGGTCCTGGTTAGTACCTGGATGGGAGACCGCCTGGGAACACCAGAAGCTGTACGCTTGGGAGAAGGACCTGGCAACCCCCTCCCAAAAATCAGTCTGCCATTGAAAACCCTATGAACAGCAGAGAAGCACTGACAATAGTGTTTCCCCTGTTGTACAGAGGGTTGCTATGAGTCGGATACCGACTCGACGGCACCTAACAACAACAACAACAAATGACCAGCAGTGGATGAATGCATACAGAAAATGTGGTACACAGATACATTAAAATATTATTCAGTCATAAAAAGAAGGAAATACCATCATTTGTGCCACATGGATGAAACTAGAAGATGTTAAGTGAAGTAAAGGAGGCACAGAAATACAAACATACAATCTCATTTCCAGGTGGAATTTTAAAATATCAAAGTTATAGAAGCAGTGCCTGCAGCCATCCACTGTGGCGTCCAATCCTGCCAGATCTTGGAAGCTAAGCAGGTACAGACCTACTTAGTACTTGGATGGGAGACTGTCTGGGAACACCAGGTGCCACAGGCTTGAGAGAAGAACCCGGCAACTCATTCCCAAGAAACAATCAGCCATTGAAAACCCTATGAATAACAGAGAGGCCCTGACAATAGTGTTTCATCTGTTGTACATAGGGTTGACATGAGTCGGACACTGACTTGACAGCACCTAGCAACAACAATAACTCACTGTATTGCATTAAAAATTTATTTCCTTCACAGAACAATTAACTTCCAAAATTATGCTTCAAAAATTAAGTGTCATTGATTTACTGTAAAATTATTGTCATTTCATTTATAATGGCACTAGGTCCAAGGTATACAAATTAAAGCTTAATTCTACTCCATGTAAATTTCATATAAGACAGTTAAGCATACGAACAGTAATGTGAATTGGTGATTGGTCATTCCCATGGCAACAGACATGTTATTAATGACAAGTAATTAATTTTGACCATTTCCTATTTGACAACAGACTGCAGAAAATCCAGACTTACAAAATTATGCATTAGCAAACGGAAACGGTGAATTCTCATCACAGCTCCTCCAGATAATGATGGCTTATGCTAAGGAAACCCAGAATTCTCTAGACATTTCTTTGAAATTATGTCAGATCTTTTCTTTTGTCTTGAAGGTTGACATCATCTTTGGCAAGGTATACTGTATTGATGTTTTCTATTGGAAGTGAAATGAATAAGAATACCATGTTTTAATTTTGAGACTGTCTGAGCAGAAGTAAACTTCACAAGAGGGATTGCTTTCAGATTCCTGCCTATCGTGACTCTGACGTGTAGTCTCCATTCATTCCTCAGGCTTCTTTCCAGCATTGGGAAATTCACATGCTTTCTATCTCACATCTCCTCCCCTAGGTAACAGAAACTTCTAAATGTTTTGGGAGACTCCCTAACACTGTCTATAAGACCAAAAGAAAAATATCACCAAAATGAGCTATATTGAATGAACTCTAATTCCTGTCACAAAAATGAACTTTCCTTTAATTATGTGATAAAGAGTTTCTTAACAGAAAAAGAAAAAATAAGATCTTGAATAATTCAAATGGGATAAAAAATTGCTACCTTATTCTGGGCAAATTGACAGAATGGAAGGAAGATTAAAAGAACCAGGGATTCAGATTCTCATTACAGTAGGAGACTCCATAAGGAAAGTGTACTTATGTTTGTCATTCCTGGTGTATTCTGCCATTAATGTCTTAATAATTTATCAGGCATTGATAGTAACTCCTCTGATTAAAAACTTTGCTCTAAGATTAAAGCTAAAAATTCAGCTTTTACTTCTTCTACTCAAAATATGAGGTAGATGTAATATGGCCCTTATCCCCAGGTTGCATTCAGGAAATCCTATTTTATTATAGCACGGGGAGAGAATGTTACTTCTCTGGGGACAGACAGTTCACAGTAAAAGTTATTCTGGAGATGATTAAAGGTTCAGCCTTTCCTCATTTCTCCCTTTCCAATCCAACCACATTTAAGCCGTGGTCCTGTGGTTTTGCCTATGTTCCTGTTACTGCTTATTAGTTTAATGGACAAAAATCTATATATTTATCATATACACTATGACTTTTACACCTATACATTGTGGAATGGCTCAATTGAACGAATTAATTTGGACTAACTCTTTTTTGTAGTGAGAACACTTAAAATCTACTCTTAGCAACTTTTAAGAATACAATATATTGTTCTTGTTTCTTGTTTTATTTATTTGTGTGTGTGTGTGTGTGTGAGAGAGAGAGAGAGAGAGAGAGAGAGAGAGAGAGAGAGAGAAAGAAAGAGAGAGAGAGAGAGAGAGAGAGAGAGAGAGAGTCTTGGGGATTAAATCCAGGGCCTCATGCATGATTTGAAAACTCCCTGCCACTGAGCTGCACCCCCAGCCCATTTTTTAAAATTACTTTTTTTCTTGAGATGGGGTCTCAATAAGTTATGCAGGGTGTCTCTGGCCTTGAACTCACAATCCTCCTGCCTCAGCCTCCCAAATCACTGGGATTACAGGCATGAGTTACTGCGCCCAGCCTGTTCTTGTTATAGACTATACTCACCATGTTACACAATGATATTACAGTTTGTATTATAGTTGGAAATAAGGCAGTGTCATGTCTCTGCTCTGTTCTTTTTGTCTAAGATCTCTTTGGCTATTTAGGGACTTTTGTGGGACTATAAGAATTTCAGGATTGTTTTCTAGCTATTTCATTAAAATATGCCATTAGCAATCTGCAGATCACTTTAGGTAGTAGGGACATTTAACAATATTAATTCTTCTAACCCATGAACACAGAATATCTTTTCCTTTGTCTCTTCTTCAATTTTTTGAAACAGTAATGAGTTTATTAGATTGCATGCTTTAGAGTAACAAGGGATGCTTGTAGAGAAAAAGAGAAAAAAATCACAGTACCCATCCAAGATATGAGCACTAGCCTTTAGGAGAAGAGAGCTGATCTCTTCTTCAATTTCTTTTTTGATGCTTATGTTTTTCAATGCACACATATTTCATATCCTTTGGTTAAATTCACTTCTAAGTATTCTTTTTGTTGTTATTATAAATGAGATTGTTTTCTTGTGCTTCTTTTTTTAGGTAGTGCATTATTGGTATATAAAAGTGCTACTGATTTTTCTATGTCGATTTTTTATCTTGGAAATTTACTGAATTTATTTATTAGCTATAACAGTTTTTTAGTGGTGTCTTAAGAACTTTTTGTATATAAGATCATCCCATTCCTAAACAAAGAATACTAAACCTCATACTTTTCAATATGGATGTCTTTTATTTATTTCTCTTACCTAATTTCTGTGGCAAATTGTTGTTGTTCTTGATGTTGTTGTAAGGTGCCGTCAAGTTGGGTCTGACTCATAGCAACCCTATGTACAATAGAAAAAACACTCCCCAACACTGTGCCATGCATGCAATCTCTTTTATATTTAGGCTTATTTGTCCAGCCACTGTGTCAATCCATCTAGTTGAGGGTCTTCCTTTTTCTCATTGACCTGCCATTCTCCCAAATATGAGGTGTTTCTCCAGGATTGGTCCCTTCTGATATGTTCATAATAGTAAGGCATATTCTAGTCATTCTTGCTTCCAAGGAATACTCCGGTTGCATTTCTTCTAGGATGGATTTCTTGGTTCTTTTGGAAGTCCATGGTATATTCAATATTCATTTCTAGTACCATCATTTAAAAGCATCATTCTTTTCTTACCTCCCTTATTCACTGTCCAGCTTTCACAAGCATATGATGCAACTGAATATAATCAGGCACAACTTCAATGTAACATTTATACCTTTCAACACTTCAAAGAAGCCTTTTGCAACAGCTTTTCCCAATGCAATGCATCTTTTGGTTTTTTGACTGCTGCTTCTGTGGGTTTTGATTGTAGAAACCAAGTAAAGCAAAATCTTGGATAACCTCAATCTTTTCTCCATTTGTCATGAAGTTGCTTACTTACCAAGTTGGAATGATTTTTGTTTTGTTGATATTGAGGTGCAATTCATACTGAAGGCTGTGTTCTTTGATCTTCATCACTGAATGTTTCAAATCCTGTTCACTGTCATATGTATAATGCAAGTTGTTAGTGAGGCTTTCTCCAATCCTGATGTCATATGTTTCTTCATAAAGTCCAGTTTCTTAGATTACTTGCTCAGTGTAAAGATTGAATTGTGGTGAAAGGATACAGACCTGACACACACCTTTCCTGACTTTAAACCTAGCAGTGTTTCTTTGTTCTGTTTGAAGTCCTGCCTCTTAGTCCATATACAGATTCCTCATGAGTACAATTAAGTACTCTGGTATTCCCATTCTTCACAATGTTATCCATAATTTGTTATAATCCAAACAGTCAAATTCCTTTGCATTGTCAACAAAACATGGATAGACATATTTCTGGTATCCTCTGCTTTCAGTGGGCTGGGATTTAGCTCAGTTGGTAGAGCACTGTGCTGCAGTCTCTGAGGGGACATCCTGGGATTGATTCCCAGCACACAAAAATGGGAGAAAGATGTGGCAATCCACTCCTTAGGCAATCCCAAAACAGTCAGCCATTGAAAACCCTATGAGGGTCGCTATGAGTCGGACTCGACTCGACGGCACCTAACAACAACAACTGCTTTCAGCTAATATCCATCTGACATCAGCAATTATGTCCTTGGTTCCATGCCCTCTTCAGAATGGAGCTTGATTTTCTGGCAGTTCCTTATTAATATACTGCTGCAGTCACTTTTGAATGATGGTTAGCAAAATTTTACCATCAACTTAACAGAGTAAAAAGTCAACATGTAGGTTTACTTAAAGGATTTCCATTTCCTGTGAACTTAGGGTGGGAAATGGTAGAGTGGAAGACAAAAGATTGGAGGTGTAGATTTAGAGTGAATTTCTAATTGGATCTTTGTTGTCCAATACATTTTTTGCACTTCTTCACTTAGAATGTGGAATCACTCAATATGAGTATATCCATAAAAATATCTTCCTCAAACCTGTCAGAAATGATAACAACATAAGCTTCCTATTTTGGGGTCTTTATTACCATCCATTGGGCTGGGATTTAGCTCAGTGGGTAGAGTGCTGTGCTGCAGTCTCTGAGGTCCTGAGTTCAATTCCCAGCACTGCAAAAAAAAAAAAAAAACCAGGAGAAGGACCTGGCAATCCACTCCCAAGGCAATCCCGAAACAGTCTGCCATTGAAAACCCTATGAGGGTCACTATGAGTCAGATACTGACTTGACAGCACCTAACAACAACAACAACATAACCATCCATTGATTGGAGAGTGTTCAAAAGCAAGAGAATCTCACAAAACTTCTGTTTGAGGAGAAAGACCACTTCTTATAGACTAAGGCTGAAAAAAAATGAGTCAAGTCTAATAACATGAATAAAGAATTTTAATCTTACCTCATCCAAATTTCCCTATGAATTATATTTCTTTCCTTTTCTTCCCTTTCTAAAATTTCATGTGCAAGGAGATTTTATTATTTTTCTTGTAGCACAGGATAGTTCAAGAATTCATTTGAACTCTGAGACATTTCCAAGCAGGGACTGGTAAAATTTTGATATAAGGAAATAGCCTTGTTCTCGATCTCTTGAGCTACCTTGGTCTGCATTATACTTCTCTTGGTAATGATATAACTTTCAAAGGGTAATTCTTAAAACTATGGGGCTGAGGGTGTAACTTAGTGGTAGAGTGCTTGCCTAGCATGTGTGAAGTCCTAGGTGCAATCTCCAGCACTGCAAAACAGTGGGGAGTTGGCAATTGGCCAGGATTTCTAACTCTACCTTTTAACATTTGTATTGTCTTTTGCCTTATTGTCTGTCTGGTCAACTTATATTCAACTAGTTATATTCCTGTGCACAAAGGCAAGTTGAAGGGCCACAAGTATTTACAAGTATACTGCCAAATTTTAATCAATGTGAAAAAATGCACTTTCATCCCTAATCAGAATGCATGCTATTATGTTGATGTTTGTAAAATTTATTTTTAACTAAGTTATAAAACCTGACATGGTGCAGATTACAATTAAAGAAGTACATCATACTATAATAATTAAGGATAAGAGCTAAATTGTGTTTGCTTGGGAGATCAAATTATTTTGTCTCATGAACAGGTAGAAAAATGTGAAGTCAGCAGTAAAAACTGTTCTCTCAAACAGTCATATAGTTCTACAGAGTGGCTAACTGTAAATGGTGTAATAATTGTGGATTGTTTTATATATAGCAACAGGTATTCTGCAATTTACTACTCTAAGTCAATATTTGCCTCTTTCCTCCTCTAAGTTAAGGAAAAAGAAAGTTTAATCTATTTATAAATGAGTATACTCACAACCAGAGGGAATGGTAAAGCAATTGCTCAAACTCATTATTTCCTTGGTCAGCCTATGCAGACTGTCAATTATGAAACTATGGTAGTTAAAAAAAAGTCTAAATACTCATTCCCAGAGCTGAAATTGTTAGTATGTCTGAAGCATCTGTACTGGAGATATCTGTCAAACTTTGTATTGAAATATTCCAAGCCAGAACTTGAGTGGGATATTAAATGTGAGGATTCTGTTTTCAAGCACTATAAAAGGTAAAAAAGAAACTAAAAACCCAAGGCAAATACATTGTGCTGACATTTAAAACTCTTACAATTGATTTTATTTATTATGCTTTCTAAAAACAAAGAACAAGAAAGAGACATTCCATTTTGCAAGGTGAGATATATTCTCTCTCTGACAATAAAAATGTAAAAATAAGGTATTTTATGTATTAAAATCCCAATGAATTTGAAATTTGCAAATGATCTCTTTCAGAGGAACTCAGGACAATAGTTTTAAAACCTCTGGTGACCATATAATGATTCATATCCACAAAGTGCTTTAAAATTGTTAAACACTGATGGTTTGTAATACAAGTTGAAATAGTCCCGTATTGAAATGACCTCTGGTGAATTGGACTAGGGCTGAAAAAACTGTTTTGCCAGGGATCATGTTAAGTGAGTGCTAGCAAGCAGGGAGACAGGTGTTTCCTGTTTCCAACCACATGGCATAATCATATAGATTAACCACAAGGAATCTAGCCAGAAGATCTTTTTCCTTCAAAAAATTTAATTCAATTTAGCACCGTTCATATGGAAATTGGTTTGGTTTTAAATTATCTAAAAATATAATTTAACTTAGGGTGAGAAATAATTAAGATGTGTTCTTTTCTTCTTTATTCCTAACATACTAAAATTATATAATATCTTGGAATCATAAATACTAATAGTGGATGGGTATCAAGCTATTTCATTTCAATTCCCTCCTAAGCTAGGTATTCTTTCTGTTACTGCCCTGATAATTAGGCCCACATTCTCAGCCAAAACAAGTTAGGCAGGTAAGGAAAAACTTAATGATTACTGAGTCAGAGAAATACATTTTTACACACTTCTGAAACTACTGTTTACTAATGATCATGCAGATATTTAAACTAGAATCTGATCATAAAGTACTGTGTGTGAAAAATGTGGAAACATCATAAATGTACATCCTGCTTCTTTAGTTGGTCATATATCAATGTCAGGATAACCAAACAATGTTTCTTTATATTCCTGTTGTATTTTTGTTACATCGAACAGACTACTAAATAGGAGGGCGTGTTTTTTGGGGATAACACTAATAATGACACATACTGAATAAATGGCATCTGTATATCTGCAGCTCTCATTCCCATAGAACATAGTCTTCCAATATGCTCTGGAAAATCAAGCACTGCAGGGCACTTAAGAAAGAGAATTTCCAGATTCTCTATAACTACCCTGCCACAGACTATAGTAAACCATCTGGTGAGGTGCAGAACAGCAACAGAATGCAAGAGGCAGACTTAGTCATATGTAACCCAGCTAGATTATAAAGCATAGAGTCCTAGGGTGTCACAGAGGAGCGACTGATATAAGGAATTCCTAAAAATATTATTTGCTTAGGGCTAAAGGCTGTGGAGAAATGATGAAGCCTCAGAATAGCAAGTTTTCCTCTCATATTTTGTTACAAGCAACTAAAAACAATTACAACTAAAAACAATTACAACTAAAAACAATTACAAAAACAATTACAACACATTACAATTTGTGGTGCAGTGAAGACTCTAGAAAAATGCCTACCTCTTATGCAAAAACTGACCTTAGCAATGGGACAGCACAGATGAGGAGCTCAACCTGTCAGCAAGTGTTAGGGACCCATAAGCCAAATCTCAAGGCCATTACTTAATCTCTATAATATTGGACAATTTTACTTTTCTCTCCCTTGATGTCTTAGTCTTATACAGTGAACTGTCTTATACAGTGAACATAATCTTTACTAAATAGGGTTAATGATTTAATGGGTCAGTGCTGATATAGGATTTTCACTCGGTTAGTATTTTTATCATTGTAAAAATATTCTTAAATGTAATTCAGGGTGTTCTATGGGTTTCCTTTCATTGTTTGTTGTTGGTTGGTTGGATGGTTGGTTTTGTTTTTCTCATTTGTAAGGAAATACACCTTGCTAACTCTCCTCTTTGTAATCATGGCTATGAAACTTCAAAAGGGTAATCATTTAGGTGGGAGAAAAAAGGTGTTCTTTTTCAGTTCTTTCTTTTTTTGCTGAGTTCTAGGTTTTGTGGACCCTAACAGTTCTTCACAGAGGATCAAACTACATAGGTAGCATTTTCCTCAGCTGCAGGCTGAAAGCATAGAGATTGCATGCAGTGGCTTGGACTTCCTCAGCTCAGGCATATGTGAACATATTTGAGCCAAAAGGAAAGGGGATGGAAAAGGGAGAGATTTCTCAGGACAATGCTTTGCTGGTGTCTTTCAAAAGGAAAAAAAAGATTATACCTCTAGGTTAAAAAGCAAAACCAAACCACAGTTATGTAATTTTGAAAGATTCCTAAATCAGAATTGGCAGTATTTTTTAAAACATCAGACTTCAAAGAAATAACCAAAGAATTTCTTCTGACCTCATCCTACATATATTCCATTAAAAATGCAATTTGTAAAACATATTTCAAACGGTTATTCTCAGGAGAATATGCATCAGTGAAGACCAGACACATGGACTATTTCAACTGTGTGTGGCGCTTCTTCCCCAACCCCTTCCTATTCCTTCACATACAGCGCTTCTAGATGAATAAAGATATGGTGTGTGTGATTTTCAGAACAAAATTATCTTTGGGCTCTCATCAAGCATGAGAAATTTCCACCCTGAGGAAAAATATTTGAAAGTTACAACATGAAGGCAAGTCCATGAGTAACACTACCTTCATATTGTAAACATACTGTAATTCAAATATATTTTCTATTGGAAATGTTTGTTGTTGTTGTTGTTAGGTGCTGTTGAGTCGGTATCTGACTCATAGTCATGACCCTCATAGGGTTTTCAATGGCTGGGTGCTTCGGGATTGCCTTGAGAGTGGATTGCCAGGTCCTTCTCCCATTTTTACAGTGCTGGGAATTGAACTCAGGGCCTCAGAGACTGCAGCGCAGCGCTCCACCCACTGAGCTAAATCCCAGCCCTGGAAATGTTTAGGAATTCCTAAATTATGTGTTCTCTGACAATATACAAATTAGTAATCACCATAAAATTTTAGTGTGGCAAAGATGTTAGAGATTTTGTAGTCCAATGTTCCAACTTTACAGATAAATAAAAAAGTTATACCTATTTTCATGGAGGAAATGTATTCTAATTCAGAGACAGAAGATAATTTTCTGCATGAACGTTAGATCTAACCATTTGCCTGTGCTCATGGTTCCAATTTCCTTTGAGAAAAACCAAGAGGTTAGGTTCAGATTCAGCTGGAAAGAGTGCTATGATCAGTTAGCATCTGCTGCAGACATGGATCAGGCATGAGAAAATAAGAAGAATCTCTTGTGGTTGTTGATAGGAGTTGCAGACTATAAAAAGCAGAGCCTTTACTGTTAGTAGACCTAGCAACAGATTATGGTACTATTCTTCTTTTTGAGTAAGTTTAGACTCACTTCTTAATATTTCTATATCCCAATTTCCTCATTGGTAAAGCAAGCAAAAATTATTTACTAAGAAAATACTTATTGATTCAACCACACTTTCTCTACAGTACTAGAACTTACTTTGTAGAAGCAATGATGCTGCATTTTATATTGGCTGACTTCTTTATATTGGCTTTGATAGTCCATGACTATGATTGTAAAAAAGGACAGTCAAGGGAATCATGAAAATTTGTATGAATAAACATACTAAGAAACTGAAGAATGTTGAAAAAAGTCAGATGTAAAGAAAACCTGAGGAATAAAACTGAAAAAACTGCATGGGCAAGCATGTTAAAATTCTACTATCATTTACTCATGATATGAACAGAGAAAAATTCCAAAAGAGAGTCTGTGGCTATAAATCAGTGTGAAAGAGCTGTATCATAAAAACCAACTCTGCAGAGATTTCCCCAAGAGCAGGTGGAGAAAGCATGGCTAAACTGATCCTATCATAGACCATGGTGACTGTGTTTTCTGCTGTAACAACTTTTTTTTTTCTGCAAAATTGACAAGGTGATGTTTCTGAGTGAACAAAACTGTAGGTAAGCCAACATCTAGGCAACGGCCATAAGAGTGGGAACTCTCCTGTCAACAAATTTGATCATATGCAATAGAATGTTGGCATCAAAACTGAAACTCCTCCCTTTGTAAAGCTATAGATAAAATAGGAAAACACACAATGGAGAGTTCATGAGATGACCGAAGGCAAAGGAAATATATGTGGTCAAGGCAGAGAAGTAAAATCTTCCCCTCAACCTAGAAAGTGAAGTGAGGACAAAGATAATGTTACTAGAGCAGTTCAAGACCTAGAAATTCCACAAGAAAGAACATTTTTAGAGTTGAAGAGAACATTTAAAACCTTACTGCGTATTTCAAACACACTTGTTTAAAACACCTTTGTTCATGTTTGACTTGGCAGGTGAAATTGATATTATTATGTGTCACATGGGACTTTGTATTCCAACCTATATAAACATTTAAAATGAATAAGAATAATAACAAATACTTACTAAAAACCTATTATGCCAGGCACTGATAATTCCCTTTAACTATTTATGATGATTAAGAATATATTTATGATACCTGAGAAGGTAAATCCTCAGGGAGAGTAACTATTACTGTTCCCACATCCAAACTGTTAGGGGGGGAAATAGTATGAACTGGAACAAAGCTTATGCTTTTTTCCTACTCTGTTTATTTGATTTTCTAAAAGCCAGTTGAATTACACTAATATTGTCCTAAGAGATGGGTCACTTTTATCCTTTTATTTTATTCCTATCTCTTATTCTAATTCATTGTTTTTCCTTTTCCACGTGATTGCAGACTCCCTAAATAATTCATTATTTTTATAATGAAAGCCAGTTTTATATTTGTTATAGCCTTCATTTACTCATAGAAACCCCGTATCTCTGTCAGTTTGCCATATTGTAGGGGTTTGTGTGTTGCTGTGATGCTGAAAGCTATGCTACCAGTATTGCAGATACCAGCAGGGTCACCCATGGTGGAAAAGGTTTCAGGTGAGCTTCCAGATTAAGAGAGACTAGGGAGCAAACTCTGGCAGCCCACTCCCAAAACAACTGGCCATTGAAAACCCTTTGAATAGCAGAGAAACACTGTCTGATATAGTCCTGGAAAATGGGCACCCCAGGTTGGAAAGCAATCAAAAGATGACTGGGGAAGAGTTGCTTCCTCAAAGTACTGTCTACCTTAATGATGGAAACAGAAGAAACCTTGAGATACCTCCATTTGCTGATGTGGTACAACTCAAAATGACAAAAAACACCAGGAAGCATCCATTAATAATTCAAACGTGGAATGTATGTAGTATGAATCTAGAAAAATTAGAATTCATAAAAAGGGAAATAGAGTGCTAAACATCGACATTCTAGGGATCAGTAAGCTGAAATGGACTTCCATGGGCCATTTGAATCAGATAAACATATGGTCTACTATACTAGGAATAACGAATTAAAGAGAAATGGTTGCATTCATCATCAAAAAAGACATCTCAAGATCTGTCCTGAAGTACAATGCTGTCAGTGATGGAATAATATCCGTATGCCTGCAAGGAAGGCCAGTTAATATGACGATTATTCAAGTTTATGCACCTAACACTGAGGCCACAAATGAAGAAAGGGGAGATTTTTACCAGCTCCTACAATCTGAGATAGATCAAACATGCAATCAGGATGTACTGATAATTACTGGTGACTGGAATGCAAACGGTGGAAACAAAGAAGGCTCAGTAGTTGGTGACAGAAACGATGCTGGAGATTGCATGATAGAATTTTATCAGGCCAATGACCTTTTCATTGCAAACACATTTTTTCACCAACATAAAGGATAACTATACACATGGAATTCCCCAGATGGCACATAAAGGAAACAAATAGAATACATTTGTGGAAAAAGGCAATGGAAAAGCTCAATATCAAATGTCAGAACAAGACCAGATGCTGATTGTGGGTCAGACCACCAACTGCTCATATGCAGGTTCAAACTGAGACAGAAGAAAATTAGAACAAGTTATGAGAGCTAAGGTATGATCTTGAGTATATCCCACCTGAGTTCAGAGACCACCTCAAGAACAGGTTTGATGCATTAGACACTAATGACAGAAGAACAGATGAGTTGTGGCATGACATTAAAGACATTATTCATGAGGAAAGCAAAGGGTTATTACAAAGACAGGAAAAAACAAAGACCAAATTACATGTCAAAAGATACTCTAAAACTTGCCCTTGAATGTCAGGCATCTAAAGCAAAAGGAAGACATGATGAAGTTAAGGAACTAAACAGAAGATCTCAAAGGGCAGCTCAAGAAGACAAAATCAAATACTATGAGTGACATTTTCCCAAAAGGAAAAAACATGCTCTATATTTTTTCAAGCTTAAGAAACTGAAGAAAAAATTGAAGCCTCAAGTTGCAATCATGAAGCATTCTATAGGGAAAATATTAAACAGCACAGGAAACATCAAAAGAAAATGGAAGAAATACAGAGTAATTATGTCAAAAAGAATTGACAGATGACCAACCATTTCAAGAAGTTGCATATGATCAGGAACCAATGGTACTGAATTAAGAAGTAGAAACAGGCTTGAAGGAATTAGAAAAACAAAAAGTTCCAAGACTTGATGGAATACTAATTGAGATGTTTCAAGAAAGAGATGCAGCACTGTAGGTGCTAATTTGTTTATTTCAAGAGATTTGGAAAATAAATACTTGGTCAACTGACTGGAAGAGATCCATATGTGTGCATATTCCCAAGAAAGGGAATCCATCTGAATGTGGAAATTATTAAGCAATGTCATTAATATCACACACAAGCAAAATTTTGCTAAAGATCATCCAAAAGCAACTGCAGCAGTATATAGACAAGAAACTTTTGGAAAATCAAGCCAGATTCAGAAGAGGGTGGAACCAGGGACATCATTGCTAGTCAGATGAATATTAACCAAAAGCAGGTAATACCAGATAGATACCTATTGATGTTTCATCGACTATGTAAAGGCATTTGATTGTGTGGATCATAACAAAGTATGGATAATACTGAAAAGAATGGGAATACCAGAGTACCTAATTGTACTCATGAGGAATCTATATATGGACAAGGAAGCAGCTGCTTGAACAGAACAAGAAAACACTGCTTGTTTTAAAGTTGAGAAAAGTGTGTTTCAGGGCTGTGTCATTTCACCATAGTGCTTCAATCTGTATGCTGAGCAAATAATTTGAGAAGGTGGATTTTATGAAGAATGCGGCATCACGATTGGAGGAAGACTCATTAACAATGTGCTTTGTGCAAAAGACACAACTCTGCTTGCTGAAAATAAAGAGAATTTGAAACATTTACTGATGAATATCAAAGAACACAGCCTTCAGTATGGATTGTGCCTCAACATCAACAAAACAAAAATCTTTACAACTGGAATAGTAAGCAACTTCATGATAAATGGAGAAAATATTGAGGTTTCTAAGATTTTGCTTTACTTGGTTCTACAATCAACACTCGTGGAAGCAGCAGTCAAAATATCAAAAGATGCATTGCATTGGGAAAAGCTTTAAAGACCTCTTTAAAGTGTAGAAAACTTTAAGTGTTGAAAGCCCTATGGCATCTGGTCCAGTAAGATCTTGGATGCTAAGCAGAGTTGGCCTGGTTAGTACTTGGATGGGAGACTGCCAGGGAACACCAGGTGCTGTAGGCTTGGGAGAAGGACCCTACAACCCACTCCCCAAAATCAAGTTCCCATTGCATTGGGAAGCAGCAGTCAAAATATCAAAAGATGCATTGCATTGGGAAAAGCTTTAAAGACCTCTTTAAAGTGTTGAAAAGTAAAGGTGTCACATTGAAGACAAGGGTACACCTGACTCATGCCATCGTATTTTCATTTGCATCATTGGTTGTGAAAGCTAGACATTGAATAAGGGAGACAGAAAAATTGATGCTGTTGCATTATGGTGCTGGAGACAATACTGAATATACCATGAACTTGTAAAAGAACCAACAGATGTGTCATAGAGAAGTGCAACTAGAGTGCTCTTTGGAAGCAAGGACAGCTAGACTGTGTCTGATGTATGGACATGTTGTCAAGAGGGACAGATCCCTGAAGAAGGACATCATATCTGAGAGAGTGGAAGGTCAACAAAAAAAGAGAAAACCCTCAACTAGATGGACTTACACAGTGTCTACAATATCGGGTTTATATATAAAATAGATTGTGTGCCTGGCACAGAATCAGGGATTATTTCATTCTGTTGTACATAGGGTTGATGTGAGTCACACTCAACTGGATGGCACCTAACAACAACTCATAGAAGATTAAGTAAAATTAGATAATTTCAGAAACTCATGTGGATTATGAGAGTAGGAACTATTCTAATTGCAAAGATAGAAATCCAGTTTTTAACAGCTTAATGAATAACAAGCAGTGGATTAGACACACTGTGGTAGTGCAGAGGACTAAAGGAAGAGCTGAACACCCACACCTCAGGAAGTACAGGTCCTAAATCAGAACAGTTCAAATCACACAGAAAATTCCCATAGTATTTTGTCTATCACAAATTCTATTTCTTTCTGTGAGTCATGTTTATTATCTTTGACTGCAGATGCACTTCTCCACATGGTGGGTGAAATAACCATCTGCAGCTCTGTACTCAATAACTCCCACCTCTGAAGCTAACAAGAAAGACATTACCTCTTCTGTTTAAAAATCTTTCCAGAAGATTCTCCCTGAGCCACATTGGAGCATGTGCCAAACTTCAGCCAACAAAGAAGGCTGGGAGAATGATACATCATTATTGACCCAGCTGGAGTCCCTGCTTTGTCCCTAGTGTCTGCAATGGTCAATTCTCAACAAATATTTGTATAGTAAGTATACCAAAGACAACTTTGTTAAAATATAAACATTGGGAAAAAATGTCCAAGAAGTTAATAAACATCCTGTGTCTGTACTCTGCAACTATTACTGTAATTTTATAACATAAAAATTTTCATTATATTCACCATATATTAAAATGTAATTCAGACAAGATTATATATAACATCCCAAATCAACCATTTAATCTGTTGAGACTATTTAAAAGACTAATGACTGCAGGCTCAATCCTATTGTATGACAAGTAGGCTATATAGTTGCTTAAAAATATTGAATAAAATTTTTTTTCCAAAAATTAGTGCTTTAACATCTTTATTTTTCTCTCCCTTACATAAATATCTACTGAATGTTTGTTCAGTGTGTAGCCCTGTTCTAGGTACTAGAAATACAGTCGTATTTAAGAGAATTCCTTCCTGTCACCGAACTTATATTTCTAATTAGGGGAGTCAATCAACACATAAAAGTGCAAGTTAGTGTCAAGTATTGAAAAGTGCTATTAAAACAACACAGATAAAATAGTTGGGTGAGAGAGAGATGGCATTTTAAAGAGGTGATATTTTAGATGCAGTGCCCAGGAAAGGTAATCTCTTTGAGTGTTATTGTCTGAACAAGACCTAAAGTAGGGACAGAGTTATGCAAATAATCGAGGCCATGGAGAATTACATATACAAAGTCTTTAGGGAAGGACCTATCACTCAGAAAACTGCAAGGCACCTAGTGAGGATGGAGTAAGGACATGAGGTTGGAGCTGATGGGGACTGGACCAGGTAAGAAGTAAAACTGTCTCATTTTTGTTTTAATTATCTCTATGGCTTCTGAATTAGGACTACTACATTGGGATAGCAGGTTGGCATAGTAAAATTGAAAGACTTTAGCCATCCTAAAGGTTAATATTAAATTTTTCCCATTTGCTATTATGCTAGCAACATTTTTTGATGACTTCAAAGGAAGCATAAGAACCTTAAATTGAATTGCACTGTTGTTGTTGTTGTTGTTGTTGTTAGGTGCCATCGAGTTGGTATCCGACTCATAGCGACCCTCATAGGGTTTTCAATGGCTGAGTGCTTCGGGATTGCCTTGGGAGTGGATTGCCAGGCCCTTCTCCCATTTTTGCGGTGCTGGGAATTGAACTCGGTTCCTCAGAGACTACAGTGCAGCGCTCTACCCACTGAGCTAAATCCCAGCCCGAATTGCACTGAGTCAACTTTAATTTTGATGGAGGAACCACTAAATTTGGGGAATAAAACTATAAAAGACACTTCAGAGACTTCCAATTAGTTGGTGAAAATTAACAAATAAAGAGAATGATTAATACAGTGGAAAGCCATGGTATAACAGATGGAGAACCTAGGCAGGGGAGAGGGTTTAAGAAGGCTTATTAAGAGATGCGCCTGCAGCCGTAGCCCTGTGGCATCTGGTCCAGTCAGATCCTGGATGCTAAGCAGAGTTGGCCTGGTTAGTACTTGGATGGGAGACTACCAGGGAACACCAGGTGCTGTAGGCTTGGGAGAAGGACACTACAACCCACTCCCCAAAATCAATCTGCCATTGAAAACCCTATGAATAGCAGAGAAGCACTGACAATAGTGTTTCGCCTGCTGTACATAGGGTTGCTATGAGTCGGATACTGACTCTATGGCACCTAACTACAACAACATTAAGAAATGCAACTTAACAAATTAAAAACTAGTGGCGAGAATGTGCCCAGGTGGTGGCAAAAAGAGTATACGTGTGGTAAATTTAAGAAATGCTCAAAGAAGTCAGTATGGTGGAAGCAAAAGGCAGGCAGGCCTGTTGGGCTATGGTCTTTGCTTGCTGGCATTTAAGGTCTGAGAGGAGAGTTAGAGAGATTGGGATAGATGAGAGCAAAGATAGACAGAAGCCAGAAATAAAAGCCCTTGAAACTCTCTAAGGATGTAGGATCTTTGCAGCAATGAGAAGCCCTGAGATGCTTAACCAAATGCATGGATCAGATTTGTATTTCAGAGACATCTTTGCAGTATTGAGAATCACACAGAGCAATGCAAGACTGTATATACAAAGAGTAGGATAAGGCCTGGAGTGGTGGAGCATGGCTGTAATCCCAGCAAATGGGGAGGCAGAGCCAGGAGGATCTCCAATTTGAGGCCAGAGGCCTACACAACTTAGTGAGACCCTAACTCAAAATAAAAACTAAAAATTGGACTGAGTATGTGGCTCAGTGGTAGAGCACCTGCAAATATGTGCAAGACCTTGGGTTCAACCCCAAAGTACCACAAAATAAAATAAAATAATAATAAACAAACTAGGATAAAGGCTGTTAATACAAATGATAATAAATATGGAAAGAAGTGTATATTTTAAGTTATAAATAGCACTGAATGCTTAGAACTGGAGTTAGAATTGAGCATAACAAATCAGTTTCTAACTTTGATTTAGATTTCATTAATTTAGATTGAAAATTTGATCAGTTTGATTGGCTTTGGGAAGTCGTTTTGAAAAATTCTTGGTGCACATTAACAGTGCCAAGAAAATGCAGCAGAAAGGTTTAAGAAAACAGCAGTGTTATTTACATGCAAAGATTTCTCTAGGGATATATTTTAATACACATAATTCTAGAACCCACTAATGTAGTTTTTCAAATGTAGTGAATTGAGATCAATTACATTAAAATGGTAATTTATGTATTCATATCTACATTAATTTTTTAGGTTAGCAAGATCTCATTTTATGTTGAATTTTATTATCATTCCTGAAAGTGAATATGTAGATACTATAAGAAGTATTGAAAACTTCATTTAACTTTAAATAAGTATTGGTTAATGAGGAATAAACAATTATAACATTCAGTTTTTAGGTAAAATAGTTTGTTGTTGTTGCCACCCTCGTATCAGATCCTATCTGATCTTGGAAGTGAATCAGGTTTGGGCCCAGTTAGTTCTTGGATAAGAGATCACCTGGGAATACTGGGTACTGTAGGCTTGGGAGAAGGACCTGGCAGCACACTCCTGAAACAATCTGCCAATGAAAATGCTGTGAATAGCAGAGAAGCACTGACAATAGTGCCAGCTATGGCATAATGTTGGGTAGTGTTTTGCTTTGTTATACATAGGGTAACCATGAATGGAGCTGACCTGAGGGCACCTAACAACAAGATAAGATAAGATAGGACATTTTAGGGGATCCAGCCAAAGCAGTTTTATCAGCTTTTTAGCTAGAGAAATATAAATATGTAGTAAAAATGAAGACTGATTTAATAGATGAATTTTCATAACCTAAGTCATATACCACAAGTCATGTACCACAGATGAATTAGGTGAGCCCCTGTGGGGTTATTATAAAAAATGCATAGGTAGATACATTTTCAATGAAAATACATTTAAATTCTAAATCCTTAATAAAACCTCCTACATTACTATGATTGTTGGAATGGTAATTTTTACTCTATTTCTTCAGAATATAATAGTTTTTGTCTGTGTCCTTTTCCATAGTTACACTTATATTTGAAAGTTTCAAGATTTATCAGAAAACATTAGTGTTTCAGACACCTGTCACTATTTGTCTAAGAGAAAAATAGCCAAAAGATAATGGAGGCAACAGCATGCATAAAGAGGCAACACTCTTACTTCATAACATTGCTTTGATGATTCTCTATACATGCTTTCTTAAATCATACTTAACTTGCAGAAATTACCTCCTCATAATATTTAATATAGTTTCCTTTATAAATTCAATGAACTTTTTAAGAAAGTGTCCTTAAAAAATGTCTTCACAATACACTGATAGTGTTCATTTTTATCTTATGCAAATTGTAGGACCATTTATAGCAAAAGTTTCAGATTTTGTTTATAAGAGACATTGGATTCTAATTACTGTAATCTGAAACACTTTTAAGAAAACAATGTGCCTTAAATCATGAAATATTTGAAAACTTGCATCTGTTCTCATGAGACCCATTATTGCTTTGACGTCAGTGACCTAACCACACATAATATTTTGTTCTTGAATTTTTTTAAAAAAAGTACCCTTCATGGTATGTTTTATGATCTTCAGAGTCCGAGCCAGTTTGGGAAATCCTTACATCATTTTTAAAAAGTAATTCTGAAGCCATCACCAAATAATTCTTTTTTGGTTCATATGGTTTATACTGTATCATGAAGATGAACTATAAGACTCTGGTGTACTTTAAAAATGAATAAACTGTGAAAGTATTGACTATTTTTCTATTTAGAGAACCTTCATAAAATAACAATAAGACAATGAGGTTAGGTGCCTTCCAGTCGGTATCCGACTCATAGTGACCCTCGTAGGGTTTTCAATGGCTGACTGTTTTGGGATTGCCTTGGGAGTGGATTGCCAGGCCCTTCTCCCATCTTGGGGTGCTGGGAATTCAACTTGGGTCCTCAGAGACTGCAGCGCAGCGCTCTACTATCTGAGCTAAATCCCAGCCCAATAAGACAATATATAATATATATACACATCTCACAAGAGATAGAGGATAGACAAAATAGCATGTTTCTCCAGAAGATTTAAGGTATATACTGGTTGTAAAAAGTGTATTCTATTGTCTTTTGAATCATTCAAAGGTAATCTCAGTTAATGGTAAAATCCACCCTCCCCTCAGTCAGGCCAGAGTACTTATCTCTCTTGACTCTCATTATTCTTACATATTTTATCCAATCCACAAGCAATTACTGTTGGTTTTACTTTCAAAATTTATCAAGATGATGACTACTCCTCACCTCCTCAGCTATCATTTGGATCCAAGCTAGAATCATCTCTAGCCTGAATTACAGCAAAACTATTGCAACCATCTTCTCCACTTGTCTGTAGGGTCTACTTCAGCTC
>VMDO01018992.1:0-17569 GCA_007922755.1 Pedetes capensis | reverse complement strand
ACTGCAGAGCAGTGCTCTACCAACTGAGCTAAATCCCAGCCCCTTTCCAACTTTAGTATTTACAATTCCTGCACTTGCTTATTCTACTTCAGCCAGATTTTCCTCTAGGTTGCTTTCTAAGCAAGCTAGTTCTTTACACTATTACCTCAGGGTTTAACGTTTGTTCTTACCTCTGTATGGAACACTTTCCCAACATATCCATGCCATTTGTTCTCTCTTCTCATTAAAACAGTTTAGCAAATCTTACCTTCTCTTTTCTCTGTGAGATTTTCTGTGCTTGCTAGCGTTGTGCCAGAAAATGGTCTGTGGCTCAAACGAGTTTTGAAAGAGATAATTAGGGCGTATTTAAAATGTATGGGAAGGTTTATAAACTGCACAAGGATGATGAGGCACCTGGAGAGTAGCAACAACTGGAAGCAATTCCCCAGAGTGAATGCATGAAACTGTTATCTGAATGCAAAGAGCTGTAGTTTTGAGAGAATTATCTGAGCAGAGCTTGTAACCGTGGAGAAACAAAGTCACTAACAAACTGTAATTCAACAGAAAGAGATTAAGGGGAATACATATGTTGGTATCCTTCTCCTTGCATCGTGTGATTGCTTGTTAGGGTTTCACATTGGCTGACCTCAGAGGCTGGAGAGGGAAGGAGACCAGGAGGTACAAACTGTTGGAAGAAAGCTTCTGAGAGCACAGAATGAGAAAGAGAAAGTCAGAGAGTAATCACAACTTTCCATCACTTCTCTACTCCAGAATTGATTCGTTTTTAAAATAATTGCTGTCTTGAGATATAATTTATATTCCATTAAATTGACCATTTTAAAGGTAACTTTCCAATAACAAAGAGAAGAAGTAATTCACCTGCACTTGGATACTTCAGAAGTGTATGTTTGCTACAGTACCTTAGCTTGCAGCCATAGTACTGTGGTGTCCAATCATCTCAGATCTTAAAAGCCAAGCAGGGTGGGGCCTGGTTAGTACCTGGGTGAGAGACCACCTGGGAACAAGACGTGCTGTAGGCTTGGGAGAAGGACCAGGCAAACCACTCCCCAAAATCAATCCGCCATTGAAAACCTATGAATAGCAGAGAAGCGCTGACAATAGTGTTTCGCTGTTGTACGTAGAGACGCTATGAGTCAGGGACTGACTGGATAGTACCTAACAACCACCTTACCCTAGGGTTATGTCAACTCTTTGTCACATTATAACCCACAGAAAACATGATCAGCTTGCTGGATCATTATAGGGACACCATGCCATGCTATTACAATGTATCCAATGTGCTTTTTCCCCTCTATATATCACATCCTGGAAACAAAACTCTTCCACCTTCTTAGTATAGGTCAATTGCTTCTATTTAACTTTTTTTTTTTTTGGTGAGAATTGAAAGTGATTTGTTTTTCATTAGCTACATTTCATGTGTTAAGGACCAGTTTGCTCCAATTTATGCAAGCCATTAAGTATCAGTGTCTCATTTTAAGCCAATAAGGAGATTCTTTGGTTACAACTATCAAATATGAGAGCAATAATTCCGAGTCCAATTTAGAATGTATCAGGGAGAGCAGCTAAGATCAGATCCACATCCTGATCATTTGTAAGAAAATATATTGTCCTTACTTAGAATCTGTCTCCTGATTGTGCCTAAGGACACTGGTTGAACAGGGATGTGAAAGGAATTACAAATCCTGCATTTTGAAGACCTTAATAATATGACAAATCTCTAATTCTTCTAGAGATGTATATTGCCTTGAATGTGCTCTTTTTAATGGACAAGCACATTTACAGGGGTTTCCTCTAGGATTTTCCTATCATACTACCCTTTTCTACATGGCCAGGTGATGATGTGGGGAATTTTGTCAGTTACTAATATGTATGGTCTTACTTTGCATATTTGGGCTGAGTAAATAATCCCAGGATAGATCACTGGCTCCACTGTGAGACAGACCAGGCTAGGATTCTATCATCTCACTTCAAAAAACCTTCGCTGTAATCAGTGGATATTAGTGGCATTTTGGGTTTCTATGGATTTTCCACAATGAAGGGCAAGTATATAATTAATCTTCCAAAAACTTGGTGAATTTTTACCTCTAGTGTAGAGTTTTACCACCATACCATGCATTTGGGGGAAGACATAGAGAAAGATTCATGTTTCACTTATGGCCACATTGCAGAGCCATTTTGTAATAAGTATGACCTCATTGCATAGTTGTTTTCAAATAATTATGACCACATTGTCTGTGAAGGGTTAGGCCTACTTCTTGCATGTATGGTCCAGGAGTCTTTTATAAAAATTTTAAACACAAAGATCTGAGTTCCATCCATTATCTGCCATCAGTATGTCTGGCCTAGAGAAGGCAGGAATCACAGGCAATAAATGAGTTTTTACCAATGCTTCAGACAGGAGCGCATCCTTGGGACTTCCTAGGAAGATAGAAGGAGGGGGCTGAAAGACTTGCACAAAGTCGATCTCCTTCAACATTCTATAGGCCTTCACACTCCAGCTGCTAACATTCCACGATGCATTTTCATTTTTATTCCATTGATAATATTCCACCATTGGGTTCGATTTTCATTTGGATAATAGATCAAGTAGACTTTTCTCCCAACTGCTTGAGCTAATATACTAAACTCATCTCAGGTGAGTCTCCCTGAATTCACCTGAAGTCAATCACATTTCATCCACTTTTGTCTAATACTATTGTAAATTATTTCCATCTATGGTTCCAAAACACTTGGCAATGCCGATAGACAAGATTCTTTGTGTTTAAGCTGTCTCATCATTGATGGGGAGCCATTAGCCCCCTCAGGCTTGATAGACAGGGAGCTTTTAAGAGAAACTTGCAAGAACAATGTTTGTACTAAAAAAAGTTATGTCTGATGTAACTATGGGTAGTATAGTGAACCAAACCATGACCCATGGCAGGTGGTTAGAAGAAATAAATAACTAGGTCTTTCTCACTTATGATCTTCTCTTGGTAATTTCTATTGATCAAACTCAGCTAGAATTCAGAGGACTAGAGAGCCTAATTGATAAAGTAAAGACAGACATCATTTTCCTAGGATCACAGAAACAAGACAGACAAGTGTGGAAAATAGATCAGAATAAACAAATAAATGAAGAATAATATGCTCTCTTCCCCCCTGGTGTGACTTATTTAAGCTTACTTGCTTCATTTTTCTCCATGGCACTTGTCATTTTAGTATATTTTATCATTTACTGATTTATTTGTTTATTATCTTTTTCTTCTACCACAATGAGAGTTTCAGGAAGCAGGAATTTTCTAGTTTTACTCATTGCCAAATCCCTGGTGTCTGAATAGTGCTTGGCACATAATAGATACTCTATAAATATTTCTTGAACAGATCTCTATTTGAGGCAAAACTAAAATTGTTCAAATTTAAGTACTCAAAATTTGAACATGGGATTAAGGAAGGCACTGCTCATATAATCTGTTGTAAGTGTAATTACCATTTTACAATGTAATACTAAATAAAAATATTTTCATAATACATTTTTAAGTGTATTATAATTCTGTGTCTACTGTTTAAATTTTTGGTGTTTTAAGACTTACTAAAAGACTAGTGCTTGAAGATTTTTAAAAGGCTGATGACCATATGTTGTTGTTGTTTTTGTTCTTGTTAGGTGCTGTTGAGCTGGGTCTAATCTAAACTAGCTGTTGAGATAGTTGAACAAGTTGAGTATATTGCCTCCTTCTTTCTATTTTGCTGTTATCCATTATTATAAGGTTACAATCTTAGAGAGCATGTACATGCAAAAAGTAAAAGTACCCATACATTTGATTGCTCACCCAAGAATACTGATAACATTTTGGTGTGTATTTTGGTTACTCCGTACATAAAACAAGGCCATTTTGTTAAACTTATCTATCACCTCAAACATTTATCATTTCTTTATAACATCTGAACTCCTTTATTTTAGCTCTTTGACAAATATAGTACATTATCATTACTTATAGTCCCTCTGCAGTGCAATAGTACACAGGGAGTACTTGTCCCTATCCAACTGTAACAGCCCCCATTGATCAACCCCTGTGCTCTCCCCTACTCTCCTTGGCCTCTGGTAACCACTATTGTACTCTCAACTACTATGACATTAACTTAGATTTAACGCAGTAGAGACCATGCAATATTTGTCTTTCTGTGCCTGGATTATTTCACTTAAAATAATGTTCTCCGGTTCCATCCATGTTATCACAAATGACTAGATTTCATGCTCTTTTATGATTGGGTACTATTCTATGGTGTGTATGTGCATATATATATATATATTATATATATATATATATATAATATATATATATTTAATTTATCCATTCACCATTTAATGGATAGATTGTTCCTTTTCTTGGCTGTTGTGAACAGTGCTGCAATAAACATTGGAATGCAGATGTCTCTTTGACATACTGATTTCACTTCCCTTGAATATATAGCCAATAATGGTATTGATGGATCAAATAGTAGTTCTACTTTTAATATATTTTGAGGACTGTCCATACTGTTTTCCATAATGACTCTCTGTAATTGACATTCCACCAACAGTGTGCAAGGCAAGGGCTCCTTTTCCTACACATCCTCAACAGTACTTATTAGCTTTAATCTTTTTAATAATAGCCATCCTTCTTGAATCAAAGCATGATAGGGCACCACACAAATATCTATTTTTGTATTTTTATGTATCAGTTAAAATTTTAATTTAATTTAATTTGAAACAAAGCAATAATATATTATGAATAATCTATTCTTAAGCTTTGTTTTGATAAATAATATAGCAGAAATAATTCCCAATGTCATTTAAACTGCAATTACATATTTTTCTTATAAATTACTCTAAAAGCAAATGGTTAGTAAAAAGACAGGAAAAGAAGAAAAGATCTAATTACATGTCAAAAGAAACTCTGAAACTTGCCCTTGAATGTCAGGCAGCAAAAGTAAAAGGAAGACATGATGAAATTAAAGAATTAAACAAAAGGGAAGCTCAAGAAGACAAAATCAAATATTATAATTGCATGTGCAAAGACCTGGAGAAAACCAAAAGGGGCTCTATTTTTCTCAAGTTTAAGAAATTGAAGAAAAAATTCAAGCCTTGAGTGGCAATAGTGAAGGACTCTGAAAGGAAATTATTAATGCAGGAAACATCAAAAGAAGATGGAAGAATACACAGAATTATGATACCAAAAAGAATTTGTTGATGACCAACCATTTCAAGATGTTGCATATGATCAGGAACCAATGGTACTGAAGGAAGAAGTGGAAACCGCCTTGAAGGACTTGGCAAAACACAAAGCTCCAGTAAATGAAGGAATACCAACAGAAATGTTTCAACAAACAGATGCAGCACTGGAGGTGCTCATGTGTTTATGCCAAGAGATTTGGAAAATAACAAGAGATTTGGAAAACTATGTAAATGCATTTGACTGGGTGGATCACAACAAATTATGGATAACATTGCAAAGCCTGGGAATACCAGTCTTTGCAATACAGCACTTCATTGTACTCATGAGGAATCTGTACATGGACCAGGAGGCAGTCATTTGAACAGAACAAGGAAACACTGGTTTCAAGTCAAGAAAGGTGTGTGTAAGGGTTGTATCCTTTCACTGTACTTCTTCAAACTCCATGATGAGCAAATATTCCAAGAAGCTGGACTTTATGAGAAGAATGTGGCATCAAAATTGGAGGAAGACTCATTAAAAACCTGCATCATGCAGAGGACAAAACTTTGCCTGCTGAAAGTGAAGAGGATGAAAAGATTTGCTGATGAAGATCAAAGAACACAGCCTTCAGTTTGGATTGCACATCAACATCAAGCAAACAAAAATCCTTACAATTGAGTCAGTAAACAACTTTATGATAAATGGAGAAAAGATTGAGGTTTCCAAAATTTTGCTTTACCTGGTTCTACAATCAACACCTGTGGAAGTAGAAGTCATGAAATCAAAACATGCATTGCATTGGGAAAATGCAAAAGACCTCTTTAAAGTGTTGAAAAGTAAAGATGTCACATTGAAGACAAAGGTGTGCATGATTTATGCCATGGTATTTTCAGTTGTATCACATGCTTGTGAAAGCTGGAGGTTGAATAAAGGAGACAGAGGAAGAATTGATGCTTTTGAATTATGGTGCTGAAGATAAATACTGAATATATCATGAACTGCCAAAAAAGCCAACAGATTTGTCCTAAAGGAAGTGTAACCAGAGTGCTCCTTGGAAGCAAGGATGCCTAGACTTCATCTTATGTATTTTGGACATGTTGTCAAGAAGGACCAATCCCTGGAGAAGGACACCATGTTTGGGAGAGTGGAAGGTCAATGAAAAAGAAGAAGACAGGCTACACTAATGGGCTTACACATAAAAAAGATCACGTGCCTGGAACAGTGTTGGAGAATGGTTCGTTCAGTTGTTTGATAGAGTTGCTAGTAGTTGGACCTGCCTCCATGGAACAGAACAACATACATTTAAATTTGTACACTTAAGCACCTGTTTTTGGATACTGGGCTATTTTCTTATTTTAATTTTTCATAATCAAGACTAAAAAGCTGAACATGTTCATTCGTATATTACTACTACCAACACTCCTTATATTTTCTTGTGATGAAATCTCAGAGGTTAATTTCCTTAGCTAAGATACCTTTGTCCACAAAGAGATCAGTTTCCCTCTAGAAACTACTATGTACCAATTTGTACTCCCTACAAATACAGAAAAATGCACCTTTCTCCACACACTGGCCATCACAGAACAATCATTTCTTTAAAGTTTTATAATCCAGTATAAGGAAGAGAACATAACATTTTTGTTTTATGTAAATTTTTGTTGTTGTTGTGGAACTTGGGCATTGCCCCCAGGACCTTGCATCCTTGCAAGTGCTCTACTCAGTCTCTTTTTTATATTCTTAATTTTATTTTGAAGCAAGTTCTCTCTATGTTGCACAGGCTACCTCTTGCCTCAAACTAACAAGCCTCCTACTTCAGCCTCTTGAGTCTTTGGCATCACAGGTATACACCAAGGCATCGGCTTATAAATTTCTTATCCATAATTAGTCATGGTTAAAAAAACTGCTAGAGTTAAAATAAATGTGTGATAGATTTAGAACTAGTGGCACTCCAATGCAATGGCATATCACAGATAGCTCAACTTCAATTCAGTGAGATATGTACTTAAGTCTGTGGAGCCTAAGACATATCCTGATATTATAACTGATATATCAGGTTCAACAACAATCAAATGTTATCTCCTTGGAAGCCATGTAGGCACATACTCACAACAAAGAGAATGCCACAGTGTTTGATTTTCTTCTCTTCAATCCTTCCCCACCTTCTCAGTTTTTCTTTGTTCTTTTCTTGTCCCTAATATTCAATTTAACATTTGTGCCCTCAAGTCTAGCTTTCTTTTTTTTTAATTCATCACTCCATATTACTTTAATAATGTGGTTATTTATTTTCAAAGTTAATCTAACTTTGGCCCCACATTGTTCTAAAGGTCAGGCTGTTATTTCTGCTGAGATTGTAAAATTCTGCCCTACAGTCTAATGGGGTGTATTTCCTGGGTAAGTCACCATATTGCTCAGTACAAGTTGAACATTAAAATATTATCAGCACATACTGCTTTGTGCATTCTATAAGTCTACTTGTTGGGGTACACCTTTTATTGAAACAAGAATAACATAAAAAGTTTGAAAATATTCTACTGTATTGAAATAATCCAGTAACGTTGTGTGTATTTTAGCTTCTCAGCTCTTTGGCTTCCCTTTTCTGGATTGAGTTCTTTCTTGCTTCTTTTACTTTTTGCTTGGGCTGTGTTGTTACCATTTCATAGATAGAGGATTTTTTGCCACATTTGTGAAAGAGCATAACTTCTCAGCATGATTTTGGAGTATATGTTTTTGCAGGATTCTACTTTTTATAAGTAGATGTTTTTCAGAATCATTTTCTATTTACTTCAGCAGGTCTGTGGTCATGCACAGTACATTATTATTTCAGTAGGAAATGAAAAACAATAACAGTGTTGATCAAAAAAGCCAGAGGCAAGGCATGGTTACAATTTAGGAAAACAAAAGACAAAAAAAAGCAGATGAACAGATATGATTTATTATAACTGGAAATCAAGAGGTCATTGTAACTGGAATGAGCACAAGAACAGGTGGTTTTTAAACAACACTGTTTTATTTATTTTTTACTGTCCTGATTTATAAAAGCAACACATGTATTCACATTGAAATTGAATTTGAAAATTTGAAAAAACACATATGAAAGGAAAAGTAAAAAACTATGCCACTTATAAAAATCCCTTTTAACATATGAATATCATACTTAAAAATAAAACTGTGGTGGGTTGTTATTTTAAAGGATTTCACTAGCAACTTACTATGCATTAGAAGACACTTGATCAATCACTTGAACTCTTTAATACTATTAAATAATGTATATTTTAAAGATGCTCTTTTATTATATGTGAATCTGTATTCTATAGCTTTGTACATTAAGCAAAAATTAATTTTTACTTATTTCCAATTATACTTGAGGAGACATAGCTCAAAATGAATTCATTTTCCCAAGAAAATGAATGTCTTATGTCTCTTGATAGCTATCGTTAAATTTCTTCCTAGAAAATTGCCAAATTTTTTACAATAAATTGTTGTGTTGTTGTTAGGTGCCATCAAGGTGGTATCCGACTCATAGCGATCCTCATAAGGTTTTCAATGGCTGACTGTTTTGGGATTGCCTTGGGAGTGGATTGCCAGGTCCTTCTCCCATTTTTGTGGTGCTGGGAATTGAACTCGGGACCTCAGAGATTGCAGTGCAGCACTCTACCAACTGAGCTAAATCCCAGCCCCAGACAATAAATTATGCTGTTTAATTTTTTTTATCACCATAAGCATGTATGTGTCTATTGTTGATTAAAGTGTATCCTCCCAAAAGACATATTGTAGTCCTAAATCCAGGATTCTGTGACTGTGACTTTATTTGGAAATGAGGTCACATTCTTTGTAGCCACAATCAAGTTAAGATAAGGTCATCCTGAATTAGGGTGGGCCTTAAATCCAATGCTAGTGTCTTAACAAGGAGAAGAAGCATTTCAGATATAGAGACACAGAGGCGACGTAGAGAATAAGACCCTATGAAGATGGAGGCAGAGATTGGAATCAGGTGGCCATAAATCAAGTCATGGGAAGGATTGTTGGGAGACAGTTGATGCTGAAGGAGGCAAGGAAGGATTCACCCCTACAGCCATTGGATGGAGCATAGCCCTATCAATAATTTGATTTTGCACTTATCTTTAGAATTGTGAGAGAATGCATTTTTGTTATTTATGCCACCAGTTTGTTGTAATTTTTTACAGCACCCTTAGGAAACATGCAATAGCCTTCTCAAGAAAGGAAAGGAAAGTTTGTTATTATTTAGGCATTTTAAGATGTTTCTCCATACTAGGTAGAAGTCGTTTTTTCTTATACTGCTGTAGGAAGGATATTGTGTATGTCTGCTCTGACAGATTGGCTTGAAGGGTCAGCTTAAGAAGGCCGTACACAGACCTATTATTGACTGGCTTTTTCTTAAGATAGATGTTTTTTCTTATTGCGGCTTTCTACATTTTGTGAGATGCTCTCCTCACCCCCCTCTCTTCTCATTCCTTCAAATAGTGCCATAGTCATGAAATTCTGTGAAAGCATGGGGATTTTCTTCTCATTTAAGACTTTTTCTTCAAAAACCCTGGTATAGGAAAGAGTTCCTTGTCATTACCTCACTGCAACACAGAAAGCTATTTTTGTCTTGTAGACTATTTTCTTCATTTATCTTTATTGGACAATCTTGTGGGCAGCCAAGTTTCAAAGGAGATTAAGAAATACTCAATATAAAGATCAGCCTTGTCAGGTATAGTTAAACAAAAGAAAGATGGAGAATAGATATGACAAGAAACAGTCAAATTCCCATTACCACACAAAACCATGTTTGGACTTTATTTTACATGGCTGTAAGTGCTGACAACCCTGAGCCACAGAAGTGTGTAACAGGGAAAAACAATCATAACTTCTACAGCCAGGTTTTAACGACAAAGATAAGCAGAGGTTGAGAAACCCTGGTATTCCCTAATACCCTTCAAGTTATATTGATAGTTTTTTGCCTGTAATTCAGTGAGGATGGTTTTGGCAAGATCTGTATCACCATTGCTGAGCATGTCAAGAAAAATAAATACGAACATAGGAAGTAGGTAAATGCATTCCCTGCACAATTTTTTCAAACTTTTGTTTGAAAAATTTTATAGTAATTTTCTGGAAGGGAAGTATACATACACATCCTTTTATATTATATGTGCTAATATATAATGTTTAAAACATCAATATATTCTGCTACAGACTTATATTTTATTCAATATTTTAAAAGTTTTTAAATTACTAAAAATGTTTAAGGAAGTTCCATAGTTTGTATAGTTGTCTGTAGATTTGTGCATATGGGAAAATAATGCTATACCTCTTACAAGGTTAGCAGGGGTATTATGGTGTCAAGATGTTTCTTGTGCCTCTCTCTTATCAATTTTTTATAAAGATTGGAATACATTGTTCAAGTTTTAGTAGCATATATAATTAGTTTTAAAACTGCCATCATTCATAAGTGAAATATCTTCCAATATTCTGACAAAACCAGTAGCAATTGTTTTAAATTATTCTGTCAATAATGCTATGTCTTATCAAGAAGATAAAATGAAACAACAGCAACAAAATTACATGGTTCAAAGACTTGAAGCAGTGTCTGCCCTCTGTAAAGCCAGTGAGTGTGTGATTATCAGCTAAGATTATTACTTGTAAGTATCTGCTGACCCTCTAGCCCAGCCAATCAGTTCAACGACTGTACTCCTGTGTGAATCAACAAATGTCTTTCACAAATTTTGTGCTTTCTTCTCTGCTTTCTCTTTCCATAGTAAACTTTTTGTGATAAAATCTCCTGTTCATCATTTGCTCTAATTGGGTGGGTAAATCTACTTGTAAAAAAAGGAATAGAAAGTCAGAGTTTGTTCTGGCAATTGAGCTCTATTTTCTAAAATGGTGGTACTGGAAATAAACAGAAAATGTGGAATTCCATCTGATCTTTATATATGTTACTCAGAAAACACTGGTTCAGAAACTTTTGGGACAGATCAGAGACCCAAGATTCCCTAAGGGTACTCGTCTAGAAGTTAAGCACTGTTAAGTACTGCTGAGAATATTTATTCTATGGTAGGTCTTTATTGAAGCAACTTTTAGTGATTTTTTTTCTCTAAATATGCCATGCTCTTAGGGGCAGGCAGTTTGACCCCTTAAATGAAAAGTGACAGACCCTTCCCTTATGTCTGGCTGCCTTGAGTGGGATATCAGCCAATCAGCCCCTTCTCTCGAAACAACCTTGAATGTCCTCTGGCTATTTCTGAACACTCCATGATCACTCTGACTAACCTCCTCTCCAGCTTCAAAGTCCCCTGCAAGGATGGATACCACTGAAGCCATTACTCCTGCTTCAGCAGGCCTTGCTCCCGATTACCACGCCAAGCAAATGAGCCAGCTTTGGAAGACTCTACTTTGAACAAGACAGGCCTTGGGGAATCTAGATGACCCTGTTCACCCTGCCGCTATTTGCAATTAGTATGAGACGGGGGGAACTTCCCAGTGACTCAGCCAAAAGCCTGTGATTGGTGTAATGCAAGGCTTATGATTGGTTCATAAATGAGGCTTGTGATTGTGCAATTGATTGGTTGAACTGCAAATTCCTGATTGGTGGAACTAGAAACCATCCACGTGCAGGACTGTGATGAGTGGGATTATAATCCGAGCATAAGTGTGCCATGCCCCTTTTCTAGCCACATAATTAGGCTATTTCTCAGTCTTTTCAGGTCTTTCTAGGAGGCTTCTATGTGCCCCATAAAGGTGTTGCAACATTAGGCCCCATAAAGGCTTCACCCAAATGGTCTCTTTGCCTACTTGTAGTTTTTATTATAGGTAGTCTAGGGTGAATGCTGTAGCAATCCTGAAAAATCAGCCATTGAAAACCCTGTCAAGGTCACAATGAGTCAGACCCAACTCTGCAACACCCAAAACAACAACAGTGTAGGGTGAGGTGGTTGCATGAAAAGCAAACAAGACCTCTGGAGCTTTCAGCCCTAGCAATGGCAGTGGCAGCGGCAGCAGCAGCAGCAGAAGTGGAGAAGTGGTTAAAGAGTTCCGTAGAGTGACAGAGGACAGAAACTGCAGGAAGCTAATACTAAGAAGGATGGTGGGAGTACTGAGAAGGTGACAGTCTGCAAAGAGTCAAAGGGGGGTAGTAGACTATGAAGACTACAAGCCCAGGTCACTAGAAGAGTTTGAGAAAGCCACCAAGGATTAAGGAGCTGAGGTTCCTAGCACTGAAAGCTCAAGAACTATAACTGTAGCTGTTGGGTGTTGCATTCTAAATCCAGAGTAATAAGCCTCTGCCTTGAACACCTAGAGCAACAGGCCTCCAACTTTGAAAGGTTAGAGGCATAAGCCTCTAGTTCTCAGGGTTTAGAGCTATGATCTTCTGGGTGTGGAAGGCCAGTTTGTGATTTTCTAGAACTCAGAACTATCATCACTAAGACAACTAATCCTTGCCTATCTGTGATTTCTATCTAGATAGAGCAAAAGAACTCCCAGCCAGCCTTTTGTGACACTTGGAGAAATAAACTTAAAAATTAGCTTTTGGGACCAAATTATAAAGGGGGATGGAAGCTATTGATTAATATAGTGGCATGTTTAATATGTGCATCATCTGTGAGTCCTTAATTGTTTGATGAGGCAGAAAAGTCATAAACTCAAAGACAAGAAATGAGTATTTTAAGCCATTAAGTTTTGTGGAATATTTTTCAATATTAGTAAACTAATACAAGGTAAGGATGAGTGAAGAAGAAAAAACATGAAACCAAAGGAAGAAGCACAAAGATGAAAGCAATCCTACTCCTGATATTCTCATTCTCAAATGAAAGGGAAAGAAGAGTTCATGGTCGCTCTTTTACTGGGTTTCATAACATATAGGGAGTATTTTATATTTTTCTTTTCCATGTAACTCCTGTTGCTGTTGTTGTTAGGTGCTATCTAGTCAGGTCCTACTCAGCGATCTTATGTACAGCAGAACAAAACACTCCCTGATAGTGTGCCATGCCAGGCACTATGTCAGTGGTTCTCTACTATTAATAAGATTTTTGATGATTGTTTTGGTATTGTTTCAGGAGTGGGCTGCCAGGTCCTTCTCCCATTTTTGTGGTGCTGGGGATTGAACCTAGGGCCTCAGAGAATGCAGAGCAGCACTCTACCAAGTGAGCTAAGAAAACAATTTGAAACTAGTGCTGTTTTATTCATGATTTATAGCAAAAGCAAGTTATAGTAAATTTCTGATCTTTCAAATGAAGTTTTCCTTTCCTAAAAAAGATACATACTGCACAATGTATGTTTACAGTGGCTAGGTAGGTATAAGGTTATCTTCCAGGCTTGTTGATTCCTGTTGATTCCACACTTGTAAGAAACTTGAAACATTATAATCATTGTAAATTTTCTTCCTCATCATACTTAAGAAAAAAATTTAATACATTACAAGATATTAAGTATTTGCTTTATTTTTTATCCTTTATATTTTCCATTTTACAAGAATTATGGTTCGAAAAGATAAGACATAGCCATCTGCCATTGTACATATGTGTAATCCCAGTGACTCTGGAGGCTAAGGCAGGAGGATCACATTTTCAAAACCAGAGGCGGCCTGTACAACTTAATGAGACTCTGTCTCAAAAATTAAAAATACAAAAGGGGCTTTAAGTGGGGCTCAGTGATGGAACACTTGCCTATCACGTGTGAGGTCTGGATTCAACCCATCAGTACTGCAAAGGTAAAAGAAAGAAAAAAAAAAGAAAGAAAAGACATGTCACTTAACATTTTTTGAGCATCTACTAACTAACTATGTGCCTACAGCTGTAGCCCTGTGGTGTCCAATCCCATCCAATCTCAGAAGCTAAGCAGGGTCAGGCCTGGTTAGCACTTGGATGGGAGACCACCTGGGAGCACCAGGTGCTGTAGGCTTGGGAGAAGGAACCAGCACCCACTCCAAAAAGCCAACCTGCCATTGAAACCCCTATGAATATCGGAGAAGCACTCACAATAGTGTTTCCCCTGTTGTACATAGGGTTGCTATGAGTCAGACACTAACTTGACAGTACCTTACAACTAACAACTGACTGTATGCCTAGCTTTCTGTATTCGGTGGTAATCAGCAACAACAGCTAGTCTATAATTACAACTGAAAGGTGTATTTTCTATAATTTATACAATTGAGTACTATATTAGTTTCCTTGGGCCACTATAATAAATTACCACAAAGCTAGTGGCTTACATAATTAATGTCGTTATGTTTTGGGCCAAGAAGTTAAAAATTAAGATGCCAGTAGGGCTAGATTCCCTTCAAAGTCTCCAAGGGACAATCCTTGCCATTCTGCCTTATGGATGTTCCAAGAATTTCTTGGCTTGTGGCTCCATAACTCTTCTAATTTCTGACTTTATCTTCACTTTGCTACCTCCTCTATTTCCATACACCCCTCCATGTGTCTGTATCCACAGGATCCTTATTCCTGGCTTTATGGCCCACTTTGGAAAACTAAGATGATCTCATCTTGAGATTCTTAACTCAGTTACAGATGCAAAAACACCTTTTTGTAACAAAAACAAAATTCATTGGTTCCTAGCATAAGATGTAGCTGTATCACTACATATGAATCTCAAATTCACACCATAGAAATGAAGATTATATTACCAATAGAATTACATGACCCTTTATTCTACTTTGCTGTTAAAGTATTTCCTAGTAAAATTTTAAATTTTAAAGCAAAGAAATGGTTCCTTGCTTTATTTTCAATTTGCTTCTTAGTTATTTATGTTCTTTTTACGACTAGTAAAAAAATCTCACCATCTATAGAGTCATTCTCTACCAGAAGTTGGATTATAAAACTTCCCTTGGGGAAGGACCTTACTAAATATCCATCTTCTAGATGGGAGAGGGATTCTGAGGTTTATGAAAAGGACTATTTGAAATGCCTAATGCCCCTGTAAGTCACAACATATCTCAAAAATGAATTATTATTCATTTCTTGGATGGATAGCAAAAAAGAATCACAGGGCTAAAAGCAAAAAAAAAAAAAAAGTAACAAATCAAGCTCTGATCAACAATATTATTTTAAAAATTATGCTATGTTATGTTATGTGCCGTCGAGTCGGTATCCGACTCATAGTGACCCTCAAAGGGTTTTTAATGGCTGACTGTTTCAGGATTGCCTTGGGAGTTGATTGCCAAGTCCTTCTCCCATTTTTGCGGTGCTGGGAATCGAACTCAGGACCTCAGAGATTGCAGCGCAGCACTCTACCAACTGAGCTAAATCCCAGCCCATGAAAAAAATTAGTCATGTCATATTGAATTATTTATTGACTATATTCCTCTGTCACACTGATTAGCAGGTTGAAACTAAATATGTGCAACAATCCTTTGGGCCATAGTGGCTGACGTTTGGTTAACTTCATACTCATCTTAAAACTTCTGACTGCTCATGTAGTGTAGCAGTAATAGGCTTAAGCAGTCCTTGTAGTGCTATTTTTCAATTCCTTTGCATAATTTCCTAAATCTGAATTAAAATATTGAGAATATATTTCATATTTTCCCCATGTATTTTAAGTTGAATAAAATTTAGAAAATATATCTCATTTTCCTTATTCTAAAAGGAAAATGAGTAATACCATTTTGTCACACATCAGTGATAATGTTTTCTGCAAGATCCAAATAGAACTAAATGTCTTTTGGGTATAAAAAGTATAGAAAAGTCATCACACTGGGAAAGTCTGTTAGTGTGTTTATGCATGTATGTGTGTATACATGCACACAGAAAAATGAGTGATAAAATGTATTCTGGTCATTAAATCTTTCTTAGAATTCATGAACAGATTTGCATGGCATTTAGATTGGTGTGCATATATTAATATTGTCATCTTCTAAATGAGAAATGAATACTTTAGGGGCCTCTCAAATTTAAATGGCTTATGTCTAATAAAGACCTTTGGATTACATTTCCTTCAATAAATACATACAACAAATATGGGATACACATCTCTCTTTACCAATTCCTTTTTCTATTTATAAGAGCATGGTTCTAATTCAAGGGCTACATGAACACAAAGAAAAAAATGAGAAGAACGATGTGGAGTTTAGTAAATATAAAATTTTCATGTATAGTTGAAGACACTGAATCAATTTACAGTATTCTCAGGTTGGCTTAGCCCATCAGCAAAACTGAGGTTGTGCTGCAATTCAGAATGTAGGTGAAAAAGCATGCATGCGAAGGAGAATGAGTTCAGAAGTATGGATCTTATATGACAGCATTCTTATTGGTGGTATCGTGATGAATGGGATGGAATTTAACACTAATACTGTCTAAATCCAGCTGACAAGAGTATGCAATCATATCACAATCTAAGGCTACTTCCTTTCTCAGTCTACTTCTTGACAACAGGACAAAAGTCAAGGGTTATCATTAACGGTGAGTAATATCCTATAATGATTCCATGTGGGCTGTGGAGGCACTTTTGTGTCTTTGAGAAGAAAGTCCATCAACAAATTGTAAAACTCTAAATATTGTTTTCCTGCAGACCTAATTTGAACATATTTTATTTCCTTTCATAAGTCATTAGTCTTAATAGATAAAAGTATCTATGATATTAAATTCTTTGTAATAAACTAAGAGTGCTAGTTAAAACCAATGACTACTCTGCGAGGATTCTTGAAGTATTCTCTGCAAATAAATCAAGTTGTATGCAAATAACCAGAAAAATATGTCATAGATTGTGTCCACAAGTATTGATGACTTCAACTTAAAGAACAGGCCATATAATAACATATACAATTTATATATAATATTTATAGAGAAGATTATATATATATTGTTGTTGGGTGCCATTGAGTCGGGTCCAACTCAGTCCATCCCTCATAGGGTTTTTTCAATGGCTAATTGTTTGGGGATTGCCTCAAGAATGGATTGCCATGTCTTTCTCCCATTTTAGCAGTGCTGGGGATAGAACTCAGGTCCTCAGAGAGCATAAAGCAGTGCTCTACCAACTGAGCTAAACCCCAACCCAATATATACAATATTTATAAAGAAGATTTTATATATATATGCATATATATATATATATATTCCAACCTGGGGGCCTCATTTTCCGGCACCATATCTGACAGTGTTTCTTTGCTATCGATAGGGTTTTCAATGGCTAGTTGTTTCGGGAGTGGCTCGCCAGGTCCTACTCCCTAGACTGTCTTAGTCTGGAAGCTCAGCTGAAAACCTGCCCACCTTGGGTAACCTTGCTCATGTCTAAGGTTACAGTGGCAGAGCTCTCAGCCCCATCGCAACATGCAAGCCCCCACGGCAAACTGACAGACATGTGGGGGTTCTGATGGTAAAATAATTAATACAAGGATGCATATATAGCATAAGAAAAAGAGAAGGAGACTAGAAAGAGGGAAGAGAGTAAAACAAGGAAGGAAG
>VMDO01018991.1:12336-40896 GCA_007922755.1 Pedetes capensis | reverse complement strand
AAAGAAGAAAAATCAAGTTATGGTGCTTTTGTCCAGGGTAATTCCTTCCTCCACCAAAATTTGAGGGCTGTGATTAAAATACACAGAAGTAGTTACCTAACAAATAGTGAGATATTACCCTAAACCTACAGTGACCCAGGCCTGCCCAAACTCCTCCCTGAGGAATGGTGACTCTTTAAAGTCTATGTCAAAGGGAGTCGTCCTTGTCACCTGCCAAACACTCATACAGACAAGCTAAGAACAGTGACTAGATGGTTACTCTACTATGCCTAAAAGTGATTTTTTGGTAACCTTAGGTGGTAAAGAGCATCAGCAATCTTAATTTTCCTCACACAGTGTGGCTGTTGTAAAGATATGTCAGAATGTAAGCAAGCATAAGAAACCATCTCAATTCCTGGGGAATTTGTCCTCACAGATGGCTGAAAATATCATATTTGTTGTTGTTAGGTGCTGTCGAGTCTGTGTCCAGCTCATAGCCACCATATGTACAACAGGTGAAACAGTATTGTCAGTGCTTCTCTGCTTTTCATAGGGTTTTCAATAGCTGATTGCTTTTTGGGAGTGGTTTGCTGGGTCCGTCTCCCAAGCCTACAGCACATGATGTTCCCAGACGTTCCCCATCCAAGTACTAACCAGGTCTGACCCTGCCTAGCTTCTGAGATCTGATGGGATCAGATGCCATATGCAGCTCTAGTAGCAAATAATTCTCTTGACTCAGGCTCTGCCTTCTACTTTTACTTCTTTCTACCACAATTCTGTTTCTATTGCTGCTAAGTGCTCTCAGCTCTCAACATCATGGCTTTCCATTGCCTTGTGGATTTGGCTTACAGCTTTTTCTTCATGAGTCTGGCAACTTCTGTACCTATTCTATTATCTCTCACTTCCTTTCGTGGTATTTGGAGTTTCAAATCCCCAGGTAAAGTCATGGCTTCCTCTCAAGTGTGAACTATGAAAGTACTAACAATGGGGCTGTGATCCAAAACAAAATCCCCATCGTAGGCCAACCTTTCTTACCATATTACCATAAGGATGCTGGTCTTTAAGGGCCAGCTGCCTTTGATTCATGGGTAAAGCTTCTTCAATCTGTGTGGCTAGGTTGAAGTATCATAAAGCATAAAACTTAGAGATTTGATCAGATGAAATGTCTTTTGGCTGTTGTGTTCAAAAGATGACTGCATGTAACACATGCTTTAGAATATCATCATCAAGGCTTATTTAGTATATTAGGAGATCAGGAAACAGGACTCTAAGGAATGTGTTCCTTCCCCTCGTCCTTGACCTCCCTTAGACAAATAGTCTTCCTTGATATGGTGTCATGATTTCTTCTTTTATTTCTTTCTTTTTCATTTTCCATTTTCAGTTGGCTAACTAACCTTCTACAAGTCTAGCAGACAGCTTACCCAAATTCACTTTGTCCAGATACCAAGAATAGGTACTACACCGTACTTGGCAAATTTTTCTGCCCTGCTCATGACCACCTGTATTCTCGTGGTCAAAACACAACAAAGATAGAGTTGTGGCCCAAAACTGGGAGCACTTAAGGTCCAATAGTACACTGAGGAAGAACTAGCATTTATTCAGTAACTGCTCTGTACCAGGCATTGTACTAGGTACTTTATGTGGTAGACAGCTATCATTTCTATCCAGTTTGCTGTGAAAAAGTGACTGTACTGGGAATTTAAATATTATTTTTGGTGATTATGATGATAAAGTATTTTTCTTCTTGTTCTTTGTGTTTATACTGCTAAATCCTAAATGGGATTCATTTTCCTTAAAAGCAGTCAAAATATATTCAGAGTGATACTGTTAACATTATATTGCTTTTATCCCCTTTTGCCAGAACACTGAATTTTTCATTCTGTTAAAATAAAAAAAACAAGGAGGGGAATAAAGAAATCAGGGTAAGTATCCATAGCATAATTTTTTTTTCCCTTGCTACCTTCTCTGATTGTTTACTTTCTTTTAGCACCCTGCATATACCAGGTCCTGAAGTGAGTACACACTTCCTAGAGGAGTTGTATTTTGAAGTAATTAAAACATCTAATCTTGCAATTTTTAAAAATTGCTTACAGTGCTATAAGGGCTGATTTCCAGACATAGAAATTCGTTAAGGAAAATTTACTTTTGGAAAATAAGAAAAAGCTCCAACCCAGGAAACAGATGGATGGTCTCATGCTGGTTTGTAAGGAAAACAAAAGGGAATGCAGATAAGACTATTTTTAAGTAAAGCGATATCTGTCTCAAGGCTATTCATAAATAACGACATAATTTACTTATAGGTTCATTTCCTCTATTTTTCTTTTTGTTATATTATGATGTCTATCACTAAGACATAGATAGGTCTGGAATTGCATTATTGAAGTTGCTTTTCAATTACCTTTCTAAGATAATTACCTTTGTGCTAGTTTTTAAAAATCAATAGAGTGTTCTTGGAAATATTCAGTAACAATAATACAATTCATGTTAACAGTTATTCTGCTTAGAAAAAAATACCCATACTTTTCATTCTTCAATTAGTAAGAAAAGCATCTGAACTAAAGTATATTTCCTGAATGATATAGTTTAAAATCACTGCCCATTCTTAGTAGAAATGAGAACTGATTGAGTAAACACCCATTCCTTCAACTGAAGAAACCAATGAATGAAGCTGTCACGAATTATAGTATTTTAATATCAGAGGGCCAGTAAATCTCACATGTCTTTGGTCTATGTAGAGACTTGATTGATTTCTCTTGCCTACCACCATATTTTTGGGGTACCAAGAATCGTATCAAGTATTACTTGATGGAATTGCAAGTACAGATGGTCCCTGACACCATGGTTTGATTTATGATGGTTTAACTTATGATGGTTTGACATATGATTTTTCTGCTTTATGGAGGTGTGAAAGTGATATGTATTCAGTAGGAATCACACTTTGAATTTTGAATTTTGATCTTTTCCTAGGCTAGTAATATGCAGTGTGGTACCCTCTCATGATGCCAAGCAGCAGTAGAGAGTTGCATATCCAGTTAGGTGATCACAAGTATAAACAGTCTGTAGTTTCCAGCATACTGTGTTGCCAGCATTTTTTTAGTGTTATATTTTTGATTTTTGCATCCCATCATGTCTACAAAACACCCATCTGTATGTGTACCTGAGATATTCTGTATTTTATTATAGAACAGGCTTTATGTTAGGTGATTTTGCCTTAGACTAATGTGTTTTAGGCATGTTTAGGCATGTAGCTTAGCTAGGATAAGCTACAGTGTTGAGTAGGTTGTTGTTGTTAGGTGCCGTTGAGTCGGTGTGCAACTCACAGTGACCCTATGTTCAACAGGCGAAACCCTCTTGTCAGTGCTTCTCTGCTATTGATAGGGTTTTCAGTGACGGATTGATTTTTGGGAATGGATTGCCATATCCTTCTCCCAAGCCTACAGTACCTGGTGTTCCCAGGCAGTCTCCTATCCAAGTACTAACCAGGCTAGACCCTGCCTAGCTTCCGAAATCTGATGGGATTGGATGCCACAGTACTACGGCTGCAGGCTGTTGAGTAGGTTAGATGTATTTAAATGCATTTCAACTTACAAAAGTTTTAATTTATAGTGAATCTATTGGGACATGACCTCATCATAAATTGAGGAACATCTGTAATATAAGATAATAATTCTAATGATAAAAATAACTATTTCAACTCTTCTGATTTTGATCCATACTTATTAATGATTGTCTGCTAATAAATGGGAAAAAAATCTGGCTATCTACAATTGATCTTAAGTTTGTCATGCATAGAATGAAGATAGTGACGATAGTTGGATTGATATGTGGAATAACTAATACAAATGAATTACTAAGAACTTTGCAAGCATGAAAAATCTATAGTTGGTAATAATTTTGTATAGATACTCTTAATTGTAATTTTGAGTATTTCGTGGGTTGACTCCTCCTTTACATTAGTTTGCTCAAATCTTTTCAAAACAGTTCTATGTTCATTGACATCTTTAATTCTGTTTGACAGAAAGAGTCAAAACCTTTCTTCAACAAAATGTTCAGTAACCTTCACCAAATAACCATTAATTATGCAATTAAAGTAAATTTAAGGAAAAAAGATTTTTGAAAGGAGAATAGGATTAACTCAAAAGATAGTTTAAAAATAGTTTTATAGCACTTCAGTCATTATTGACCAGAAACTTCCTAGGGGATATTAACAATGCATTTGATAGTTGCCAAGGAAACCTTAACCTTTCCTGAGAATGTCTGCCCTTCTGCATTGTACCTGATTGTCAGAATAACTTCAGCAACTGATTATAACTGAGCCATTTTCAACATCAGACTTTTTCTTGTCAATTCCTTTTCAAAGTACAACCTTGAGTATCAGGATATCTTGTTCTGTATGTGTATTTATGTTTCTCAGGATTTATACTGAAAATATGGAGGTTCTTTATAATAATTTTCCCAATCAGTCCTCACTACCATGAGAGATAATCAAACCTAATTTTGAAAGAAGGAAACTGAGGTACCACAATGGGTTTATTGTGTGAGAAATATGCTGTCATAAGGCTTGCTGGCTTTCTTTGTTCAGAGAACAACAAGTAAACAGATATGTAGCATTACTTTAAATGCTTGTGTTTTTTTGTGTGTCCATGAGCGGGGATATAAGTCTCTGAATTGTTGGAAGAAGCACCATATAGGGAGTCAGGAGACCTAACTTACCAACTGACCCTTCTCTTTTTTTTATGTATTAAATGATGATGATAACTATCTCATAGGAATATGGAGAGAATTAAACCACCTAGTATATACAAAACCCAAGACTAGTTAACATATGCCAACTATAATTGTGTAAGAAGTGATATCGTATTAGTACATACTCTGTTTTTTGAATATAAACTTGAGGATTATGAGATATAGAAATAATTTATGGAGCCGGTCATGGTGGCACATGCCTCTAATTGCAAGTTCAAGACCAGAGGCAGTCTGTGTAATTTAATGAGACCCTGTCTCAAAAAGTAAAAAAAAAAAAAAGGCTGGAGGTGCAGCTCAGTGGTCCAGCACTTGCAAAGCATGCAAGCGTGAGGCCCTGGGGTCAACCTCCAGTATGGAAAAAAAAAAAAAAAAAAAGTGTTAGGAGAACAATATATTGGATATTAAAACTGTGCTAGAAATTCCAAGATATGTTGCCATCCTAGCCATAATGTAATACTGGCTGGGTAGGGTAAGAAGGGAACTACTGTTTAGTTATTAGAGTGGCAGATACCATGCTGAATATTTTGCACTCTGTTATCCTGTATATGCATTGGTTATCCAAATTCTATATGTTTTGGATAGGCTGTGTTACTATTTCCTCATATATAATGTTGTTGTTAGGTGCCACCAAGTTGGTGTCCAACTCATAGCGTTGGTACACTATTGTCAATGCTTCTCTGCTCTTCATACAGTTTTCAGTGGCTGATTGGATTTTTTTTTTTATTTTTTTGGGAGTGGCCTGATGGGTCCTTCTCCCAAGTCTACAGCACCTGGTGTTCCCAGGTGGTCTTCCATTCAAGTGCCAACCAGGTCTGACCCTGCTTAGCTTCTGAGATCTGACAGGATCAGATGCCATAGTGGTATGGCTGCAGGCCATAGATAACATTAGCAGGTGTTAAAATGAGGATGGAAGGGAGCACAATGTAACCTTTGGGAGAAACTTAAAGAATTAGTTCTCTTCTTAATAGAGAAAATTAACAATTTATTTCTGTGCAAGTTCTATACTCACCTGTGCAACTCCACACATGAAGTGGTTAATAACAATGGGAAAAGAAAAATAGGGAGGAGTGATGCAGTAAGTAGATCATGGCTTTATATATTTGCAAAGATACAAGATGAATTGTAGGCAACAACATTCTAGATGAAAGTGGAGTGTTTCCATTTTAAAATCTATAATTGTTAAAACAAATATTGAGTTATTTGCATGAAAATTCAAGCAAAAACAAAAGATAATATAAAGAAAACACTCATTCCAAACGTTCGTCCCTAGGTTACCTAGGTCTCTGTGTTTTATTTTCTGTTGTTCTTAATGGTAGTTGAGCCTGCTATAAAGAAGGATACCTGTATCCACTTACAGGCACTCCTGCACATGTAAAGATCCTATGAAGGAGTGACTAATGTTGAGAACCAGCAAAATGATCACTTCTCCAACCTTCTTTCATGTCAGATCTTTCATTGATTTAGAGATACCCTGCCACCCCTGTCAGGATCTATGAGTAATCCCAGGAAATATTTTTTTATTATGGTAATATATGTGTATCTGTATATGTGCATATAAAAATAACCATTTTAACAATTTTCAAGTGTACAATTACTTTGACGTTCTTGTGTAACCATTACTACTATCCATCTCCAGAACATTTCCGTCATTCCAATCTGAAACTCTGTAGTCATTTATTTAAGTCAGTATTCTGTCACTGTGACAAAATTCGTGAGAAAATCACCTCAAATGATGGAATACTCATTTTGGCTCACAGTTTAGAGGCTTCAGCCTGAAGTCACCTGGCTTCATTGTTTTGGGCCTGAGGTGAGATAGAATAGCATAATGGTGGGGATATATGGCAGAGGAGGCTGCTCACCTTACAGCAGCCAGGAAGCAAAGAGAAGACTGGAAGGGACCAGCATCCCAAAAATATCTTTTAAGGACACACCACCCATTGCCAATGACCTACTACTTCCAATGAGGCCTCAGCTCCAGATAGCCCACGTAGCTATAAATTCATCAATAGGTTACTGTGCCCTCTTGATCCAATCAACCTTTCAAGGCTCTGCCTCTCAACATTGCTGCATTAGAGATCAGTCCTTCAATACATGAGTCTTCGGGGTTACTTCATATCTAAGCTGTAATACCATTAAACAATATCTCCCATATCCATTATTCTACTTTCTGTTCTTGTGAAATTTACTGTTCTAGGTACTTCATACTTCACATAGTGTGTGCCTTTTTGTGTCTGTCTTATTTCATTTCTCTTAGCATCGTGTTTTTAAGTTTTATCCAGGTGTAGAATATATTAGAATTTTGTTCATTTTTAAGTCTGAATAATATTCTACTGTATGTATAATAGGCTGAGTATTTCTTATCTGAAATACTTGAGATCAGAAACATTTCACATTTGAGTTTTTAAATTTTGGAATATTTGCCTCTTTACACAGTGGGATATCTTGGAGATGGGACCCAAGCCTAAACATCAAATTCATCTATGCTTTCTATATACATAGCTTGAAAGTAATTTGCACAATATTTTTTTAAATAATTTGGAGCATGAAATAAAGTGTGTATATTGAACCATCAGAAAGCAAATGTGTAATTATCTCAACCAACTACATGGACAGTCTGGTTGATTGGCATCACCATCATTCCTGACTCTAAATTTATATGCTACTGATAAGCAATCATTTTCATTTTCACGCTTAAGTACATAAAAGTAAAAAATATGGCATGCCATTAACACAGAAGATAAATAAACGTACTCAAGATAAGCAGCACAGTGGTGTTAACAGAATACCTGTGTCAGTTATAAATGGTAGCAAAATGGCAGCTTTTGTTCTCTGTGATGCTATGTTTGATTCAAAGGCTATTACTGTACATTGCACTTTATTTTTCTAGGTTAGAAGAAACATCAGAAGCAGATGGGAGGCCAAGAAATGGGTTTTCAGGAATGAGGAAACATTTTCTTGGATGACTTTTTTTCCCCCCAGTACTGGGGGCTTAAACCCAGGGCTTCACACATGCTAGGCAAGTGCTGTACTACTGAACTGTACCCCAAGCCTCTTTTTATTTTTTCCTTTTTATTTAGAGACAGTCTCACTAATTTGCACAGGTTGCCTCTGGTCTCAATCTCAGGATCCTCCTGCCTAAGCTTCTCAAGACACTGGGATTATAGGCATTTATTTGCCATGGAGCCTGGCTCCTAGATGATTTTTTAAAATGTTTTCTCCGGAGTCATCTGCCTTATTAACAACATTTTTTGTATTAGAAGTCTTTCTTTGATTTTATAAACTCACAAAGTTTCTTACTACATTATGAATGCATACTACTCTAGTGCATCAATAAAGCCACCACACATTTTCACTCTGGTCTTCAGGCACTTTTTGTGTAGTGTTAACAGTGTCATTTATCAGCCATCACTATTATCACAAACACCTTGATTCAGAAGCATTTAATTCTTTTACCATTGGTCAATCATCAATGTCAAAAACTCCAATGTCTACTTTTTCCAACTTACTGACAAACTGAAGGTATTTTTTCTTAACATATGTAGGGAGGTCAGACATCTTTTTTTCTTACTTGACATATGAGATCCTTCAAAGTTACCATCTGTTATCATCATCACTGAACATAGCCACAGGCTAAAGGTTGTGCCTGGCATGCACAACAGTGTTTTAGTCACTGTATTTCAAGCATTGGCATCCTTCAGGCCTAAACTCTGGAGCCCAGTATGGTGGCACATACCTATAATCCCAGCACTTGGGAGGCAGGAGGATTGCGAGTTTGAGGCCAGCCTGGCTGTACAATGAGAGCCTGTCTCAAAATAAAATAAAATAAATTAATAAAATATATTTTTTTTCAGTGTTGCTAGCATGCTTTTCAAGAAAGTGTTTTTGCATTTACTCTTCATTGATCTAAGCCTACCTTGGTCACATGAATGAAGTCACATTTTTGGGAAGGTACATAGCATAAATATTTTTTTAATGAGAATTTAAGCTGGAGGGTGAACAGAACAATTGTCAAGGAATAAGAAAATCCTGCAGTCTAGCTTTTTGAAAACAATTAGAAAAGATTTCCCTGGTTGTCCAAAAGTTTTTGTTAGTATGATAATGTACTAGTAAGAAATTCACTCCTTTCCAGTGAAGAAACATTCTTGTCTTACTTTCTGTCCTAGACCCAGAGCTGTAAAGGTGAATTTACTGAAGCTGGGTGGGGTAATAGGGGAAAATTAGTTCTAGAAGGAACTGTCTGAGGGAATCGTCAGAATTTCTGTACATGGGAAAGGAAAGAATCATCACCTGTTGAAACATCTTTTTAGGTGCTGTTGAGTCAGGTCTGACTCATAGTGAATAGTGACCTTATGTACAACAGAACAAAACACTACCTGATACTGTGCCATACCCGGCACTATGTCAGTGCTTCTCTGCTATTCATAGGCGTTTCAGTGGCTAATTGTTTTGGGAGTAGAATGCTGGGTTCTTCTCCCAAGTCTGTAGCACCCAGTATTCCCAGGCAGTCTCCCATCCAAGGACTAACCAGGTCCTACCCTGCTTAGCTTCAGTGATTAGACAGGATCGGATGCTAAGGTGGTATGGCTGTAGACTGTTGAAACATAAGTGGTTGTTTATTTTTTCCAGGTCTGAAGAAAGAACAAGGTACATAAAAATGGAGTTCAAATCTTGGAGTACATCAAAAAGGGAATTTTCAGATCCTTTCTTCTCTAACCTAGCTGTTCAAACTAGCATATAGTCATTTTCATTTTTCTAATAAAGATGGTTTTGTTAAAAAAGAAAAAAGTTCACTCCTTTAAAACAGCAGGGATGCAAGCTTTTATCTAATCACAGCATATTTACACTTAATATATACTTGCTGCATTAGCACATCCCTGTGCAGTTATTCTGTGCTTGGTATCCTAATGTCCTGTAAGGACTGTCTCTCAGCTGTATTCAGTGTCTTTCTGGGGCAGTAATGCCAAAATAGTGATATGTCATCAGCATCATAGACTTGTTCTGGCATTATTAGGTTTTCATTAGCAGTGACCTTGACAAACTCGTCAGTGGATTTCTTTGTTTCTTCCGGGATCAAAAGATGTTTAATCACTACAAATCTATAAAAATTTGATGCCATGTCTTTTATTAAATTTCTGCAGCCACCTTGTTGAATATTCACCATTCCCTTCAGTTTTTAGTTCATCCTGGTTTATCTTGGTTTGTTTCATGATTAACATACTATTAAGGGGCATATGTTCACTGCGATACTGATGGATCTGCTCTTTTAGCACATGATCAACATCTTTATTTTTAGCTTTATGCAGTGTTTTTCTTTTTTTTTTTTTTGGCCTTATGCTCTTGTTTTTTTTTATTAGAAATTTTTAATGTACATCATAATGTGATTCATTTTGACATGCTTTTCATTGTGACAATTTTCATATATGCAATTTGATAAGCATTATTCACATAGGTTACCCCTTACCCTCCTCTATGTTCCCCCCTCCCCCACTTCCCATCTAAGTTTCCCATCCAAGTCTTCTCTATCTTTTACTATATAGTATTTTTCTATATGTCCTTGGGTTCCGTTTCTGTTTAAGATAGAAACTTTTCCTGTAGTGGTCTTTGTTTCTATCTTGTTAGAACAATTACATGCGATTTCCAGTCCATTTATATTGACCTCATTCTTATCTTCCCTTCCCCCCTTTTAATGTGATCTGACCTTTGAGTAGGATTTTTCCTTCTTGTAATTTTGAGTCAGCTCTCTCATATGAGTGAGAACATGTGTTGTTTCTCTTTCTGAGCTTATCTTGAGGATGGAGTCTGAACTAATTATTCCACCCAGTTCGACCAGGTGGATTCGATAATGCAGGGTGCAATGTTCCCAATAGAGCTCAGGGTGGCAGTATTTCCACACAATCCGCAGTAACCATGGGTCTTATTGGGTCCATATAGCCAAGCTCTTCATAACAATCTGGATTTAATTGGAGCCCTGAGTGCCCAAAGAGACTGTTCCACGAAACACTCCGCGACTACTGTACTGTTCGAGAGGCAGTGGAACCTGTGGGGTCTTCCCTGAAGTTCTGCCTGTCCCACGTAGATAGGGCGCCAATTCCCCAAATCAGAGATTTCGTCCCCACAGTCTTGTCGTGTGCTGCGGTCGCGCTCGGAACTTCTCCGCCAGCGGCGAGCTGTGCCGCTAGTTTCCGCCGAAAAGGAGCTCCCTGGCCGTGCGCGACTTAGCCGCCTCCACAAGCCCCAGACCTCTCCGAAGCACAGTGGGGTGATTTGGGCTCACCTCTGATGTGTCTGGGATCCGGGTATATGTGTGCCCAAATTTCTGTGGAGTTCGCGACCGTAGGCCTGACCCGCCGCAACAGAAGGGAGGGAGCCATGTCCCAGCTCTAGACGCGGATCGCTGTGTGCCCCCTCACGGTGACTCACCTAGGAACTGCAGTCTGTGTCCCGCAGGCGTGGTGAGAGTGTGCTGCCAAGGTTGCATTCCGTGTTGGGTCCGGGCCGTGGGTGTGTATGCGCAATCCCTTCCAAGTCTCTGGGATTCTTTCCGCTCCCTGTGTGATGGCGAAATGGTGGCGGTCCCGCTGCTGGCCACTGTGTAGCTCCTCTGAAGCCTAATCCTTGATTTCAGTGTACGCCTAGTTTCATTCTCTACCTCTCAAACTAAATTATCTCTGTTTCTATTTATTCAATTTGATTTTTAAACCCGTAATCGAGGCTTCTTATTGCTCCGGAACAGAAGGAGTGTGTTATCTGTTCGCCATCTTGACTCCGCCCTGTTTTTCTGTTTTTCATTAACTTCAGCTCATGAATTTTAACAGAACTCCAGCAGTTTATCTTTGTTTCTTCAGGTCATGTCTGGTGCTCATTCCAACACCATTCTCTTCTGTCAGATGTTTCTCACACTGCTGTCCAATTTCTCCAACAACTTGACTTTCTGTGCTACACATAAATTTAAGTACTTTTTTTTTCTTCTCACTGTTACCCATAGAAGTATCTGCAGATCTTTTTGGCATTTTCAACACTATCTAAAAATTCAGTGAAAATGCACATAGATCTTAGCCTTATGTGGGGAATCATGGGAAACCTGCCATTACATGTCCAACCAGTGTGTGTGCCATTTCATTACCCTCTGTGGGTAGCTTTGCATGGCAGAGTCTCAACATGCATTAAAAAGGATGTATCACACTTGAAGGGGGTCAAGAGGGTCTTTTTTCCCTCGGGAAAATTGAATAAACTATTGTGTTCTGTGCTTGCGTTTTTTATTTTGCTTTTGTGGTACTTGGGAGTTGAACCCAGAGCTTTACACATAATTTGCAAGTACTCTACCACGGGACTGTACCTCCAGCCCATTTTTCACTTTTTATTTTGAGGCAGGGTCTCACTAAGTTATACAAGCTGCCTCTGGCCTTGAACTTGTGATCCTCCTGCCTCAGCCTCCCAAGTCACTGGGATTACAGATATGTGCCACCATGCCTGGCTTATGCCTGCATTTTGACTAAGACCTGTAAGGTACAGATTGAATTTTCCATTGATGGTATCATGCCAGCACTCAAACCATTTTGGATTTTGGAGCATTTCAAATTTTGGAAATTTTGGCTTGCAGATGCTCAGCCTCTACTAGGGTTAAACGTATTAAGTATTAACACCATAAGAGGGGATAAGGACTAGAAAGGAAGGAACATTGTGGAGAAGGAGGTAGAGTTTGAGTCTTAGGTTGCTGCCTATCTCTGTGGATGACTTAACTGATGAAGAAGCTGTAAGCCTTCCTCTCAAGCTCTTGAGATAACCTGGCTCTCTTTCTTGAGTTTCCTTATTTGAACAGGACAGCCTTTAAATCTTGTGAGGTGAGTTAGACCCAGGCTGAGCCAGAAATACACACAGTCATTAAAAAAATTAAGAAGTTTAAGATACATGAAGTTGGATAGAATGAAGTAAGACTACATAGTATACCTTGATCAAATCAGATCAACATAGTTTTTTTTTGTGTGTGTGTGTATGTGAAGAGCCATAGGAATGTTTGGCACAAATAAGAACTTCTATTTTAAAATGAAAGTTCTGATGAGGGTTGAAATTGCCCCATATTGACAAGATAGATTCTGATATGATAGAATCTTCACAAATGAACCTCAGAGTGATAATGGCATGAATGAGCTAATTTGGATGTGTCATGAATTATTTATCAATTCTTTTGCTTAATGCCTCACTTGTAGACTAAATGTCCAGCTGCCTCAAAATATAAAAATCCCTTGCTGTGGATGCCTGGGGTTGAGGTTCATGGAAGAATTTATTTTCCCCTCTTAACTCTTGAGAATGAAACATGGCAGGTGTTCACCCCTTTATAGATCCAGTGCTTCAAGTTAAAAAGCAAGAATAATAGTGCTTTATAGACAAAACCAAGTATCAAAAAACATAGATTTGTAGATATATTTTCTCTCAAACCTTAAAAATAAGTTTCTGCAGGGATGGAAGGGTGTTAAGTCTTGATGGTCGAAACAGAACTGGCTTTATGAAATAGAAAATACTTTTCTAACTTCATGTTAAACTCAAAAGTAATAAGCAAAAAGCAATAAGTCTGGGGGAAGGGTGGAGTGTGGTGAGGGAAAGGACAGAATGCTTTTTAGAATACAAATTGAAGAAAGGCTAAATAAAACCTCTTGGAACATAAGATACAAACTTATAATTTGAGTTAATGAGCCTAAGTAGCTGAACACTTTTAAAAGAGAGAATTAATTCCTCATGTTTAAATAGAAATTACATTTGTATATGGTTGTCTATAAATTTATATTTTTGTATCAGCAAAAATAGGCTATGATATTTAAACAAATACTCTAAACAAAGCAATACAGCCACTTTATATTCTTATATGTCTTTATTTTTTATGAAACACTTTCATATGTATTTGTACTAACACCGCATGTCAACCCTGTGAAGCACTCCCATTAAATCTAATGCGTGGTGAGGTTATATGACTTACCAACGGACAAGGAACAAATAAAGCATCAGAGGTAGGATTGAACTCCTCCTGTACTTTGTTGCTCAAAAGCTTAAATTCAAAGTGAGGGAAAATGTGAGTTTCTGTAGAAACATAATTCTACACAATTGTGAAAAACAGTGGAATATCTATAAATTTAATGTCCATAAATTAGATAAGAGAACCATTTCTTCATTGCTTAAGATTTATAAGAAATTATAACGATCTAATCAATCTACTATAATAATGAGAAAAACAAGAAGATTGAAGATGAAGTCTAAAGAATTTTCAGGTTTGGGAAACTGTAACAGTTCAACTGAGACCATAAAACCTCCTTTGGAAAAGTCTCTGGTCCTTGTATCTGTCATTAGAATATAAGAAGGAATTTTTAAACCTGTATATAGTGTTTTTTCATTTATGTATATGGTGGTAAAGAGGGCTATATATGGTATAATATAAAGTCATTAGGTCAATTAAAAAATCAAATAAGTAAAAATAACTGTGAGTTAATAGCTTTTTCCCCTGATTCTTAATGGCTATTGATGTTAAATTATACTAGCAGATCTTTGTGGCAGTGGTTATATGATAGCTTTTTCTAGTGCAGAAGAAAATGCCCAGGATAAAGAAATGAAGAAGGTTTCATTAATAAATAGAACTAGTAATGGGGATGGTGGTGCACACTTGTAATCCTAGCATTTGGGAGGCTGAGGCAGAAGAATCACAAGTTTGAGGCCAGCTACAACTATATCTTGGCAATTTTGCATGTTTTGAAGTCAGAAATTTTAAGAAGAAATTTAGAAATATTTTGATATATTTAGAATTCAGAATTTTATTTTAGATGAAAAACTTTTGGGTAGTGATACTATTGAGCTCAGAATATTGACAAATTCATATTTTTTATATTTTCGATCAATTTCAAAGTAAATTTAACTTTCTCTTTAATAATTCATGAAAGTACATTCTTGGGAAATTTAGGTAACATACTATAACTGGAATACTCTCTACTCTTCCTATTACAATTCTTTATCAACTCATTATTGGTGTGTTAATAGTATGTATTATAGATACAGATAATAGATAAAGCTTAAGGAGTACCCACTACCCTAAGTGCTTTTAATATATTCCTTGCCTTATTGAAATTTTACAGTTCTAAGGAGTTGTTATTCTCATTTTATAGCTTGGAAGTGGAAGCAAGGCGTTGTTAAATAAATTGTCAAAGATCACAGATGTAGTGAATGGGGAAATGTGTCTTTGGTCTCTGTTGGGTCCCTGTTCGGGCACCAACTATGTTGGGCCCCACGTTCGGGCGCCAAATCTATGTGGGGCGCGCGCCTCCCAGCCCGGCCTGAAGGTTCGGACGGGCTGCGCCGCAGCGCACACATATACTAAACACAATTCACTCAAGACCCTCAGGTGAGGGGCTCAGACTCCCGCGGCCCTCGGGACCCCGGAGGAGATGGGAGAAAGGAAAAAGCCTCAGGCACTTTTGCCTTCCAGGGGCAAACACCTGTGTTGGTCGTCTCGGTGGTCAGGAGGAGACAGCTGTTGCTTCATCGTTGGTCAGACGGAGAGCAGGTTCCTTTCCTTGTTGAGGATTGCAGCGGGAGAGCATTATTTCCTCACCGAAGGTTCAGGGGAGAGCAGCGGGAGAGGCGCTTCCTCATCTGTGGTCCGGGCAGGAACAGGCGAGAAGGCGCAGAAAGGGATGCCAGAAAGGCCGTGCCAAAAAAGTCGAGCTGCCGCAGAGCAGCTCTTTATATAGTTCGCCCACGGAATGGCCTGAGCCAATCAGCTTTCAGCCCAATTGTCCAATCAGGAAGGGTTTTGTACAAACATGCAACCAAGTAGATTTCTAATTTACAAACCAGATATTCAAACGCCATTTTCCCAGTTTGGGAGTTTTTACCAATTTCCTCCCAATTTTTCCCTACAGTCTCCTCCATGTATACAGCTCCAAAACCTGTATTTTTAACCCGTATGCAATGTTCTCAAAGTGAACACAGTTTTCCTCAAAGGATCTTATAAGATGGTGGCATCTCTGGAGTCAGTCTGCCAGGGTTTAAATTCTACTCCAGGATTAGACTAATTAATTAACTTTCTTGTGTATAAACTGCTTCATTGGCAAAGTGGAGATTTTAATGGTATCTACTTCATAAGGTCATAGTTAGGATAAGTGTAGGTAATGTATGTAAAACACTTAGAAGAGTGCCTGGCAGATATAGCAAGCACCTAATGAATGGTAGCATCACCTCTTCCTTTTCTGCCCCCACTTGGGTTATTATTATCATCTTCATTATCATTACTACTTTCATGTCTCCTTAGAACTCCTGCTTGTCTTCATACCCCAAGGCGCTGTTCACTATTTTGGCTAAAGGTTCCCCACTTAAGTATTTTCTGTTCATTACTTATGGTAATGTTTCCCATTAATGATTAAAACAATGACAACAAAACATTTGCGAGAGACTGCCTTCAATTTTGCTAAGATTTCTCTGCAAATGTTTTTGTAAAAGTATCTTCTAGGTAAGCTTGTGTTTGCAATTGGAATTTATACAAGAAGGCAGAAAAGAAGCTGTGAAGTTTGCAAACAACACTGCTATATTTTAATTTCAAATAGCAGCCATTAGAAAGCTGTTGTAGAGAGGGGATATTTCTTTCAGAGGAAGGCATCTGCCTGTCTTTTTATCAGAATATATGAGGTTTATAGGAATATATAAAAACAAAATTGAATTAGATTTTTTGAGATTTCACAGTATCTGGAGCAAAATTTATATTAAAAAAGGGCATAATTTGAAATGAATATGAATCTTTATCCCATACATATTATATTAAACTACTTAAAGCAAATATTGTTCAAATTTCAAGGTGAATTTTTACAAAACAAAACCTTAGAGGGAGAAACACCTCTTAGTCTTTGACAGATCCATTAGATTAAAAATAATGACACTCAAGGATTTACAGTCATATACCCTCAAAGAGATCACAAATTATTTTTAAGTGTATATTAAACATTTATTTTAAAATAGTGATTGCATATTAGGTGATAAGGCAAACATAAATTCCAAAGAGTAAAACGATGCAGTCAACATGATCTCAATGTGGTAAAGCTAGAAGCAAAAATAAATATACTACTACTTGGAAATCATAACTATTTCTCTTTTAAAACTACTAGCTGAAGAGTCAAAAGAAAAATGAAAAGTAGAATTTTAGGCTGGTTAGAAAGCTACAATGAAGACTACATTACTTACAAAAAGTTATGGGAGGTGTTCAAAGGTATACTCAGAAAAATTCATTGTAATAAAAAATGTCTTTATTAAATAAGAAAAACAAACTAAACATTCAAGACATCTATAACAAGAGTAACACATAACCCTAAATAAAGCAAAAAGAAAGAATGAAGGTTGATGTTGCAATTCAATAAATTTAAAATCACAGGTTCAAGAAATGAATCCAAGGACTAATTCTTTGAAGAAATTTCTGACAATTTTAGTCAAGACAAAGGGGGAAAACCCAAATTTACATTAAAAATGAGAATAGTAATATGTCCTGATATTTGAAGAGATTTTTAAGTTAACAGTATCGTATGTATTTGAAAATAGCTAGAAGAGCCAGACTCTGTAATCTCATTGACTTGGAAGGCTGTGGCAGGAGGATCTTGAGTTTGAGGCCAGATTTAGCCTGTGCAACTTAGGAAGACTGTGTTTGAAAATAGAGAATAAAAAAGAGGCTGGAAGTGCAGCTTAGTGGTAGAGCACTTGCCTGCCTTGCACAAGGCCCTGGGTTCAACTTCTCAGTAGTGGAAAAGAAGAAGAAAAGAAAAGAGAGAGAAAGAAAAGAAAGAGAAAAAGAGAAAGAAAAGAAAGAAAAGAGAGGGAGGGAGGGAAGGAGGAAGGAAGGAAGGAAGATACCTAGACGAAATTGAATTTCCCCAACTCAAAGAAATGATGTGTTTAAAGTGATAGATATACTAATTACCCTGATTTGATCATTACACATTGTGTACATGTTTTAAAATATTATACATGCCCCCTAAATATGTATAATTATTATGTCATTGAAAAATGATTTTAAAAATTAAGATAATGCAGTGCAAATTTCTACTACACAACATTTAAAAGGATTAAAACCCTTCAAAGTGTGGTATAGGTATAGTGTCATGACTTGAACAGAAAACCTAGAAAGAGAACTATATAAGAAATTAGAATGCAATATATATGATACTTCATATCAACAATACAATGATAGAGTAATCAATACATGGTTTTAGGACTACTGGCTATCTCTTAAAAATTAAATTAAGTCTCTGAATAACACTAACAAACTCAAGATGCAGTGTGTATTATATTTGAGGAAAAAGACACAAATATGCTAGAAGAAAGTGTAGGTGAATATTTATATAATCAGAGGGTGAAGAAGATCATTCTGAGCATAACACCAAAGTCATATACCATATAGGAAATCAGTGATAGGTGTGACTACAAAACAAATTAAAACTTTCACAGCTAAATACCTGCCATCATTAACAGTAACATACTTAGAAAAAATTGCACCCTATATGAAATAGGCCATTCTTTTCAAAATTTAATTCCTGTCCTAGAGAAAAGTTTCAAATGTAGTTAACAGAATTGCTGTATTATTCTTCACCCAGGTACCTTAAATGTCAGTATTTTCTATATTTATTTCCTTTATACTCTCTGCCCCTTTTTTCCCTCCCTCACTTCACCCTAGTTCATTTTCTTTCTACTCTGTATCTTTCTCTCTTCTACACATACACATATACTCACACACATCTTAATTTTTCCTGAACTGTGTTGAGAGTGACTTGCAAATGTGACTCCTCCTCTCTAAATATTTTAGTGTATATTTCCCAAGAACATTACCACACACTTAACAATATCAGTAACTTGACATTGGCACAATAGTATTATTAATTCAAGACCTTGTATGTTATTTAGTTGAAATATCTTTTTTGGTCTTCTTTTATCTGGAAATTTTCCTGAGTGTATATTTATATTCCACAATGTTGGTGTTTTTGAAGCATATAGGCTTGTGTTTTGTAGAATGTTCTTCCATTTGGGTTTATCTGATATTACTCCTGATGAGTTTCAGGTTAAGCACTCTCAGCAGGGCAACTACAGAAGCAGTTCTGAATTCTTAGTGCATTCTGTGAAGACAGCTTATGCTATTGACTGGTCCTCTTACTGATAATGTTCACTTGCATCATGTTGTTAAAATGATATCTGCAAGAGTTCTCCACTAGAAAGTAATTAACAGGTATTTTGTAAGGGTATACTTGGACACTATGTAAATTTCGTGTTTAGAACCCCAAATTTGGAAACATTTCAGTATTAGAGATTACTTAAATTATGGTGTAACATGGTCATTCTAAATAATGTTGCAAGAGAACATTTAGACTGTGAAAGATGTTTATTGTGTAATGGTAAGTGAAGTAAAAAGCTAATTACAGTACAGTAGGTACACTGTTGTCTGGTATTTCACATATCCTCTAAGCCTGGATAGATAGATGCTGCTGTAGATTGGGTTCCTCAGAAAGCATTCTGAAATGGGTATGAGCACTTAGGAATAGTGTCCTTGTTAAAATTGACGTATAATCACTGTACAAATTTATATGGTACAGTGTGATAATTACATATATATAATTACATGTGTGTATGTACATATGTATCTGTACATGTATAAAGTCTCAGGTTCAACTCCTGTGTGGGAAAGGAAAGAAACATGATTGGGCCAAAGAAGTTGGGCAGAAGTCTTGGCACAACAAGCTTTCATCTAACTGCACAGGCGGTCACCTTCCCTAGTCTTCCAGAGTTGAAGAAGAGGAGGAACTGGGGGAAAAGAGGGAAAGGAAAAAAGAGAGGAAGAAGGGAGTGTTTATAATCTCCCAACAATTCTTCATTGTATGGAGACTGCCCTTGGGAAGGGGCTGTGACTTTAGGCTAGGTGTTTCTCTTCAGCCAAGGAAATTCCCAGCATGCTGGAGGCTGAAAGCTAGCAGCAAGAACTTTTCCAAGTATGGCATCTGTGACATGCACCAGAATGTTACTCATGTAATTGCTGATTCTTTTTTTTTTTTTTCTGGCCTATACATTTTACAACTATTCTACAATAAAAGCATGTAATATTTATAATTAGGAATAAATCAAGAAAAAATTCCAAAGAGAGCATTGCTATGCTGCTTTGGAAAAGAAGCACTGTGCATGCTTATATTTCTTTAGATGTAACATGGTATAATGAGCTTTGGTGCTGTATGAAACCAGTTTCAAATCTAGTCTGCTTTATGGCCTTAGGCCTTAGCCCTTAATATCTTATTTAATATCACAGTTTCAGATTCTTCATTTGTAGTGGGGGAAGGCTGAGTGTGTGATAGAGGGGTGGGGATGTGGGGAATTGCTGGTATCTGTCTTGAAGAAATGAATGTACCAATAAGGATAGTATTCCTCAAGTGCCTACCAGGTAGTAAGATCTCAATAAATGATAGCCATTATTTATTTATTCATTTAGATTATAAAGTTTGGTAAGGCTTCCAGATTTTGCTATTTGTTTAAAAGTATCTACACATTTGATATTTTCCCCAAAATTATCTATTAAAGCCTAGAACAACTAAAAATAGAATTTTTTTCTAAAATATTCAATTTTTCAGTCTTTCAGGAAGAGAGGCCAGGCGTTCTCTAGCCATTTTCTTAACCCTTTGTTTTCAACTAAGTGTTCATATATCAAACAAATGAACTGAGAGCAAGGGAAAAGCAATAGATTGTGTTCTGACATGTATAGAACAGCTTTCTGGATTTAAAGGTATATAATTTTCCTTGGTTTTGTTCAATAGTATACTTGATTTAAAAATGCCCTTTTAATACCATGTTTTAGACATTATAGAATAATCAGCCATCTGTACAAAATTTAAATCTTTATGACTACTTGTTGAAAAATTTCTAAGAAATCACAGTGTGGTCAATTAAAAGAAAATGTTCCACTGCAGCTCTGTTATGCTGGGCAATATTAATTGAAATTAAAGCTTAGAAAATTTCATTATGATTCTTATGTTATCCATTCCTTGGCACTCTCACTACCTGTGAAAATTCTAACCTAGTTTTTGTTCCATGAATTATATTTTCTCTTTAATGTATTATTTTATTCTCACTCTAAATCATTGATTTAAGTTGATGAAAAATGTAAAATTCATTTGTATCATTTTATTGCTCTATTTGTCCTATCCATTCAGCAGTGCTCTTTAATCCAATTTTAGGATTGATGGTGGGAAAGACTGCTCATAGATTTTGATACCTATATATATAGTGATTCCCTTGTATGTTTGGGAGTTTTGCCCATTTTCAAAAATTCCACTCAATTTAACTGTAGTCACAACTATGTAGAAAAAATTAGGTCAGTGTGGGGGAAAGCTGGATTCAAACTTGTGACTCTCTGTGTTGTGTGTTGCAAGTGGGTGCCCCAACGCTGCACCCTACGAGAGACTGAAGCTGGGGAACAGAGCATCAGGCACAGGAGTAAAAATAAGGGAGATTTGTTTACAAGGACAGGGAAATGTAGGTGGTTGGGACAGGGAAGGGAGATGAAGGAAGGTGCTCAGCTGTAATCCCTGCTGCTGAGTCAGGGACTCCCGGGTGTTGTGTTGTTGCTCGTCTGGTCCGGTCTGCAGTCGGTTCGCTGCTTGGGAGGCCCTGAGCTTGGCTCTCTCGGAGGCTTGCCTCTCAAAGCACTTGATCCGTTGGTTGAGGAGGAGAAAGGGAAGATCCAGTGGACATAGGCATGCAGGTAGAGGCGAGGATGAAAACAGGTTGGATGCAGGATGAAGGAAGAATGAGGGTAGGCTGAAGGCTAGGTGGGTCAGGCGGATGCAGGCCTCTGGTCCTTATGATGCCAGAGGACTGAGAGAGCCCTCCTCAAGTGGTGTTCACGTAAAAGCTGTTGGGCTCTGGGATGAGGGGCTTTTATCCCCTTAAGCCAACTGTCATCCAGCTGTCAAGGAATGACAGTTGGCCAATCAGAGAAGGGCTTCTGGGTGGCAGGAGGGCAAGGGCTTGATCAGTGAGGAGGCAGATGGGGCTCAGCCAGTCAGGCCTCAGGGAAACCTGAGCTGGCCAGCATCATCTTGGCTCACTTGGGAGGGGGGAACAGTGAGGTACCCAGATGTGGGGGAAGGGTCAGTTGTGGTGGAGGACAGAGTCTGGTCCTCCAAGAGGGCTAGGCAGGCCCCAGGGACCCACCGTGTTTGGGTACTCTCTATCCCCCTGGGAAATCCACAACAGGTCAGTTAATTCATCAAGCAATGGGACACTTTGTTTAAAAACAAAGCCCAACAATACTAAACTAAATGCCACCACACAAAATCTTCAGGCAAATCAGTTCCTTGATATTACACAGAAGCATGAAATATCTGAATGCATTTTGTAGTTTTAATGAATTGTGGTAGTATCATATATGCCTAGAATAATCCTTTACTAAAATCTATTTGTAATGGTTAACTTTACAAGTCAACCTGATGGGGCCCTAGGGGTGCCCAGATGTTTGGTTAAACATTATTCTGGGTGTTTTGTGAGGGTGCTTTTAGCTGAGATTAACATAAAGGAGATTGCCCTCCTTGATGTAGGTAGGTCTTATCTAGTCAGTTGAAGGCCAAAATAGAACAGAAAGGTTGATGTTTCCTCTTGGAAGAAAAATTCTTCCTGCCTGACAGCCTTCAGATTGGGCTATCAGCTTTTTTTCTTCCTTTAGACTTGAACTGAAACATTGGCTCTTCTAGAAGAGTGTTCGCTTTTAGACTGGAACTATACCATTGACTGTCCCTGCTTTTAGGCCTTTGGACTTTGAGTACAACTAAACTGTTGTTTCTCCTGGGCTTCCCACATTTCTGATGTACCCTGCAGATCTTGGGACCTGAAAGACCCCGTAATTATATGAGTCCATTTATTCTAATAAATCTCTTTCTGTGAATATAGAAATCTTACGGTTGTTGCTTCTCTGGAGACCTCTAAGACACCATGATGATAATGTAATTAGTGATACATTAGTGTTTATAGTGTGCCATTAACTGGTGTTAAGAGTACTAGGACTGATCTTTTCATCCCCATGTACCTCAGCATCAGAGCAAGAAATGTTTTTTGGTTCTCACGATTGCTTTATCTACTGCTGTAATATGAAAGGTCACCTCCAGTGGAAATTTGAAACTACTTCATGGGTATGTGCAACACCATTTGATTTCCATAGCCGTAATCATAGCAGTGAAATGTTTTTGACAGCAGCATCTACTGATGGGAAAAAGTGGATCTTGGACTCTCAGAGTGGACACTTACAATGTGTATATGAATTGCCTGGAGAAGTCATCTTTCCTCCTGTGGTTGGGGAATCAGTGCTCATTGGGTATAGAAATGATTGTATTTATTGCCTGAATTTATTATTATAGAGCATATGAATGCTGTTGTTGTTGTTAGGTGCCGTTGAGTTGTGTCCAACTCACAGTGACCCTATGGACAGCAGAACAAAACACTCCCAATTCTGTGCCAGGCAAACGATCTTATTTATGTTTAAGCCCATTGTTGCAGACACTGAGTCAATCAATCTGGTGGAGGGTTTTCCTCTTTGTGTTGACCTGCCATTCTCCCAAACATGATGTCCTTCTCCAGGGATTGAGCTCTCCTGACTATATGCCCAAAATATATTAGATGCAGCCTAGCCATCCTTGCTTCTGAGCACTCTGGTTGTACTTCTTCTAAGACAGATTGTTGTTTCTTTTGTCAATCCATGGTATATTCAATAGTCATATCTAGCACCATAATTCGGAAGCATCAGTTCTTCTCCTGTCTCCCTTGTTCAGTGTCCAGCTTTCACAACCATATGATACGACTGAAAAAACCATTGCATGATTCACGTGCACCTTTGTCTTCAAGGTGACACTTTACTTTTCAATACTCTAAAGAGATCTTTTGCCACTGTTTTTGCATGTTTTGATTTCTTGACTGCTGCTCCCATGGGTGTTGATTGTAGAATCAAGTAAAGCAAAATGATGGACAACCTCCGTCTTTTCTCCATTTTTGTGAAGTTGCATATTGACCTAGTTGTAAGGATTTTTGTTTTGTTAATGTTTAGTGACAATCCATACTGAAGGTTATGTTCTTTGATTTTCATCAGTAAATGCCCATTTTACTTAGGTTATTATTATTATTATACTATTGAGTTAGACAGGTTCCTTATATATTTGGGATGTTAGTCCCTTGCCAGACTTATGGTTTGCAAATATTTTCTCTATTCTCTAGATTGCCTTCTTACCCCTTCATTTCCTTTGCTGTGCAGAAGCTTTTCAGTTTGATGTCATCCCATTTGTTTTTGCTTAAGTTTCCTGTGATTTTGGTGTCATTTTGAACAAATCATTGCCAAGATCAATGCTATGAAGCTTTTCCATTATGTTTTCTTTTAGCAGTTTTATAATTTCAGGTCTTATTGTTAAACCTTTAATCCATTTGCTATTGATTTTTATGTGTGGTATAATTGAGGGGGTCTAATTTCATTCTTTTTTTAATTGGATATGCAGTTTACCAACGGCATGTGTATCCTTTCTCCACTGTATATTCTTGGCATCTTTGTCAAAGATTGGACCATGTAAGTGGCCAACAGGTATATGGGAAGAGATGCTGAATACCATTAATAATCAGAGAAATCTGAGAAATCAGAGCTTTCACACCCTGTAGGATGGTTATTATTAAAATAAAAAAGATAATAAGTATTGGCAAGGATGTAGAGAAATTGAAACATTGTCCACTATTGGTGGGAATGTAAAACCATACAACAGCTATGGAAATTAGCATGGAAGCTCCTTCACATATTAAAAATGGAACTACTATAGGATTCAGCCATCCCAGGTTTGAGTATTTATCCAAAAGAATTGAAATCAGGATCTTGAGGAGGAGATACCTGCACACTCATGTTTATTGCAGCCTTATTCACCATAGCTAAGATTTGAAAAAGCTCTACATGTCCATCAAAGAAGAATGTACAAAGAAGATGTGGTATGTAAATATAATGGAATATTTTCTAATTTTATAAAGGAAATTATACCATGTGCTACAACATGGATAGACCGGAGAACATTATGCTACATGAAATAAGTCAAAGGGAAGCAAATACTGCATTATTCCACTTCCATGAGGCATCTAAAATAGTCTAATTCATAGAAGCAAAGAGTAGGATGGTGGTTTTGGGGGGCTGGGAGGAAGGGGAAATGGAGATTTGCTCTTCAATGAGCATAAAATTTCAGTTATGTAAGATGAATAAGTTCTAGGAATCCGTTATATGACATTATGCTTATAGTTAATACTGTAATGTATACATAAAATTTATATGGTAGTTCTCATGTTAAATATTCTCACCATAATTAAAAAAGTGCCTGATATTTAGTATAATTTTCCACTATGTATAAGCCTAGTGCACTTATGTTAGCTCAAAGAAGTGTAAACACTAGGTAATTCAGGCTAAATTTAGAAATTCAAAATCAAATATATTGCCAAGTATTATTGGACTTCTTTTTATGCTTCTAATGGTTCCTCAGTGATTCTTGGGAGAAGGACCCAGCAACCCAGTCCCAGAAATCAATCCACTATTGAAAACGATGAATAGCAGAGGACCACTGACAATAGTGTTTGACCTGTTGTATATAGGGTCGCTATGAGTCGGATACCAACTTGACGGCACCTAAAAACAACAACAGTGAATCTTCAGTTAAATTAATCATTATTCCTTTCTAATACTGCCTAGAGGATTGATTTTGTTGGTATAAACATAGCTAATCAAATTAGCCTGTCATTGAATGTGCACACTTCTATTACAGATACCCCAAATCAACTTTTTATTACTGTGATTTTGTAATAATACAAAGTTCTAGATAGTTTTCACTGTGATGAGGGCAGGCCACTTGCATTTCAGCTTTGAATAGTTACAACTTTATGAAAAATTTAATGTGTCCAGTAGCAGCTTAAAGTAATAAAGATATCTTCCTATTCAAAGACAAGACTCATCCTTAATTCAAAACCTTATCAGGATATTTGTTTCTTCCTTTCAAATTTTCATGTCGTCCACTGGATGTCTTGCATTTCCGAATTACAGAGAAGCAAGCAAAAACTTTTTTTGTGTGTTTAAAACTACCCTTAATGCATGGGTACAAATGTATTATATGATAACCAATCAGTTTATTTTAGTAATGCATGCTGACTTCCTATTTTTAAGTTGCACAGTAATTTCTTGATGGCACTGTTTGCCTGAACGTACTGAAAATACACAGGCACTTTAGAAAGTATGAACACTTAGAACATACTTCCTGAAAATCTTGTAGGTTTTAATTTCTCTTAGGTTAAATAAGAGTTGGCTACATCATTTACCAGAGCAGTTAGAATCAGCTTTAAGGGCAGCTGGTCATCTAGGTATCCTGGAGTGTGCCAAATATAGTTAAAAAAAAAAAAAAGCACCTATACAGTGCTTCAAATGTAACCGTGATCTATTGAAATCCCTCCAGAAAACTTTTCAATTTTAATTAAGACACAGATAACCCTGGACAGATGTAACATTACTGCCATCTCTTTAGGTATATAAATTTGGTGGTGTGAGTTTTTTCCTCAGAGTTATTTAGCCTGCATTTAGGGTATATAATCATCAGAGAAAGGGGGAAGAGGATATTGACATAATTTGGTGCCTAATAAATCCCATGTGCTCTATCAAACATTGAAGTGTATGACTACTGCATTCAATGTAAATAACAATTGTATAGTTAAAACTACTCATATAAGAGTCTTTCTCTCCCAACATCCATATTAGCAGTTCTTAGGGAACCAAATGGCTCTACATGGGCTATGTGCCCATTCCTGAAGTATCTTTGAGGGCAGGGAGTTAGATTACTCTTTCTGTTTGACCAAACCTTATCATCGTTCCAAACATGGGGCTGAAGTCAAAGGAAGATTAGATTCACCACAATCATAAGACATGGGGTTGTCATAGGGAAAACAAAGAGCAGTTACAGGACAAGAGAAGGAAAGTCTGATAAGACAACACATTTTAGAAGACCTGACCTGAATGATAAAATTCTGAAGTTTGATTTAATGAACATACATAAAAGTAACTTGAAGAAGAGATAGTAAAAAATAGCAGAAATTAATTAATAGGAAAATATAAAGCCAGTTAATAAAACTGAAAGCCAATTTTTTGACAATAAGAAAAAAACCTTGAGAAAAAGGAATAAGGAGGAAATGTGAAAATACTATTAGAAATGAAAAGGGAACATAAGAATGCAAGATACTGTGGGAGATGAAATGATTTTGAAAATGAAAATGAAATGATAAAATGATGTATTTGACACCTGTCTCCATCTTTCGGCACTCAATCCCCTTTTTACTATAGAGACATTGCTTTGCACAAGTGTGACCTAATAGTTATGGTAACTTCATGTCACTTTCCAGAGTGCAGGAATCCATAGTGCTCAGGTGGCTATGCAATCTGGAAGTAGGAAGGATTTACTAGCCCATAGGGTCCTTGATCAGTGGGGACCTGGAACCACTGGGTGAAAAGTGAACGATTCTGAGATGCGTTGTATATCTAGCCCTTGTTGGCCGTAGTAGTGATCTATTTAATAATGCATCCTGAACAGACATTTTTTCTCCTCCTTTCATTCCATTCTAGTCTCACACATCTATTCTTGGGGATCATTTTCCCCAAATATATTATCTTCACATAATCCCTTATCTCAAGGTTTTATCATATAGAGATTAATCCTGTGTTGAAACAAATTGCCAGTTTTCCAGACAAGTATAAATAATCAGAAGAATCCCAGAAGAAACAAAATCTGACTGGACTGCTTACCATTAAAGAAGTTGATTTTAAAGTGTAACAAAAAGAAAAGCAATATTGTCTTCATTCTCACTCCATTGTAAAGGTATTAGGCCCAACTAAATGTGGTTTTTATCAATCACACCTTCAAGGAATAATCCCTGTTACCTCAGTCTCTTTCAATGTCTAGAAAATAAAGATATGTTCCCCAGCTGACTTTATGAAGCAATTAATAACTTACTATTAAAAATTAAAGAAAATCCTACAAAATAAAATTATAGTGCAGTCTTCTGAACATAAATACAAAAATTCTAAATAAAGGATTAGAAATTAGGGGAAATTTTGCAACATCTAATAAGATTGAAAGTACCCATATCTTATGACTCAGTACTTCTTGTTTGGCTGTATAATATAGAGAAATTTGTGTATATATAAACACATTCTGTTGCTAAACCAAGTTTTGCAATACTACAGGCAGAAAACAATGTAAATATTTATAGTGAACTGATAAATGGTGGAGTCTTGATGAAATGGAATACTTTATAGCAGTTAAAGTAAGTAAATGAGGTCTTTATATTATTAATATGGATGTTGTTGTTGTTGTTAGGTGCTGTCAAGTTGGTATCCAACTTATAGTGACCTTGTGTACAACAGGCAAAACAGTATTGTTACTGCTTCTCTACTATTCGTAGGGTTTTCAATGGCTGATTGTTTTTGGGAGTGGGTTGCCAGGTCCTTCTCCGGAGCGTACAGCACCTGGTGTTCCCAGGCACTCTCCCATTTAAGTACTAACCGGCCCTGAAGGCCCTGCTTAGCTTCCAAGATCTGACAGATCAGATGTCACAGTGGTAAGGCTGCAAGCTTAATATGGATAGACTGGTATAAATTAGTGAGCTAGATCTTTTTTTTTTAATTGGAAATTTTTAATGTACACCTTAATGTGATTCATTCTGACATGCTTTTCATTACGACATTTCCATATATGCATTTTGTTGTACATTATACATATAAGTTCCCCCTTACCCTCT